>CAUYRH010125860.1:0-13629 GCA_963574655.1 Perodicticus potto | reverse complement strand
AAAAAAATAAAAGAAGGCTTGGCGCCTGTGGCTCAACGGGCTAAGGCGCCAGCCACGTACACCTGAGCTGGCGGGTTCGAATCCAGCCTGGGCCCGCCAAGCAACAATAATGGCTGCAACCAAAAAATGGCCAGGCGCTGTGGTGGGCGCCTGTAGTCCCAGCTACTTGGGAGGCAGAGGCAGGAGACTCGCTTGAGCCCAGGAATTGGAGGTTGCTGTGAGCTGTGATGCCACAGCACTCTATCCAGGGTGACAGCTTGAGGCTCTGTCTCAAAAAAATATATAAATAAAAAAAAAATAAAAGGCACTTTAAACTGATAACCTTGGCTAAGCAGAAGCTTTCCCAGAATAGCGCTTGTTGCTGGGATCACTCCTGACTGGCTATCCACTTACCCAGTGTGCCAAAACCAGTCTCGCCCTATGCCCCTGAGGGCTAAGGCTGTAAGGCGTCTCAGTCCCTGCCTTTAGGCTGCTCAGTCACTAGATTACTCGTTCCGACTCACTCCCGACAGATCCTTGCACTGCAACCCTGAGGGCAGAGCTTACTGGGGCAGTTTTCCCACAATGACTCCAACCGGCCCACAGCCAAAGACTATTAGCTCCGTGAGTTTCAGCAGCTCAGTCTTAGGCCCTAGACAATGCTTAAAGTCCTCTACACTCTTTCCCAAGTTCTCCCAAGATAGTTCAACTTTTGCCAAGTCCAAAAAAGCCAAAACAGTTCACAGATAAGGCCTTTGCAGTTTACAATCTTACTGCTGCTGTACTTATAGCTGCCAGCGGGATTAGACCAAATGAACACACGCAAACACTTGCCTGTTCTCCACTGCTTTTGTCCTCCTCATGGGGTCCAGAAGTCTCACGCTGACTTTCTGTGTCCCCAAAGGGATGTTTCTGGGCAGATCCCACCAGCCAGAGGTGCCCGGAGTCTTCTCTCCCCAGACTCACTGTGCTCAGTTGCAAGGAAGCTGTTACTCGGCCGCCATCTTGCTACTCCCTCTGCCTCTACCATTTTCAGCTCTGCATTTCATGAAAGTTGTGTGCCTGGCTATTTTTAAGAGACAAGGTCTCACACTTGCTCAGGCTGGTCTCAAACCTGTGAGCTCAGGGCAATACACCCACCTCGGCCTCCCAGAGTGCTAGGATTACAGGCATGAGCCACTGTACCTGGCCTTCAAAACCCCTTTTTCAAATTTACTTCCAAGGACAAATTTGCATTAATAAGGAACAGAAGAACTGTAGACAACAGTTTAAAATAATTTTACAAGCTCCATATTACACAGAAAAACAAAACTGATATTTTTATTAGTGTTCTCCATTTTACATCCTATATAATCAAATTCTTTGACTTAATTTTATATTACAGCAAGCTCTTTCCTTAGTAGCTATGGAGAAGAGGAAACATCTCTAGCCCTTTGTCATATTCCCTTTATTAATTATGGAGACTGGAAGTTGTCACACTGTGCTCTAGAATTTCATCAGTTAGCAGTACATATTAAAGACAGGCTAGGGGAAGCCTAGGTGGAGGGAGGGTAATAGGTGGGACCATACCTACGGTGCATCTTACAAGGGTATGTGTGAAATTTACTAAGTGTAGAATATAAATGTCTTAACACAATAAGAAAATGCCGTGAAGGCTATGTTAACTAGTTTGATGAAAATATTTCAAATTGTATATAAAACCAGCACATTGTACCCCATGGTTGCATTAATGTACACAGCTATGATTTAATAATAATAAAAAAAAGCCTGCAGATTCTGGGTTAAGGCAGACACAAATGAGAACTGAGCAGGATTGCTCCCTGCAATAGCAGAATAGGGAGCATACCACTAACCTCCTATACCTCAGAGTTAGGACAAGGATGAAGACATCCTTGTAAGACACTAGAACAATTCCTTCTCTGTGTGAAGTGCTTAATATGCTTTACCTGTCATTAGTGTCATCACCATTATTAGATGTGATTGCCCTCAACATTCTTCCTAATTACCTCCAAGTATTTCATCCTTTCCCCATTTGTCTCAAAGGAGGCCTTTTCCCTTCTAACATCAGCCATCCCAGCCCTGGCAGAGGCCCCATCCCTACCTTCTCCACTGTCCAGCTTTACCAGATAGATGTTTTCTTTTGTTTTCACCTGTGTCTGTCCCTTCTAGACAATTTCCACCCCGCCCCTTCATCTCTTCTCCCTATCTGGAGGTCCCCCTTTTTGATGGCCATTCTTCTGTGAAGAATGATCTGGTGTCACTGCTTCTGCTTTTTCACCTTTGTCCTTGCATCTGGTCACCTGAAGATCTCTGTTGTCAAATCCAGTGGTGTCTTTTTTCTTTCTTTTTCTTCTTTTCACTTGAAACATCAACTGTATTTATAAGCATTGGGGAAAGAGTGGAATGAGAGATACAAAACTGGGAGCCAGGGACCGGGTGTTGCAGGTGCCAGGAGCCCTTGTTCTTGTCCTCACCGTCTGGAGACTTTGTGTCTACTTCTTCATAATCCTTCTCCAGGGTGTCCAGGTACTCTCAAGAACTCCCATTCTTCCATGCCCTTGTCCAAGTATCAGTGCACAAATGCATATCAGGTGGGCCCAGGCATCTGTGATGGCTGTGGTATTGCTTAGCATGCAGACTGCCCACTGTACCATGCTAAGCTGCCCCTGGTGGTGTCTGTTTAATGCTCATCCTACTTAACTTCTTTGGCATTTGGCATTACTCTGTTTTGCCCATTCTTTTTTTTTTTTTTTTTTTTGAGACAGAGCCTCACCATGTCACCCTCAGTAGAGTGCCATGGCGTCACAGCTGACAGCAACTTCAAACTCTTGGGCTTAAACGATTCTCTTGCCTCAGCCTCCCAAGTGGCTGGGACTATGGGCGCCCACCACAACGCCCGGCTATTTTGGTTGCAATTGTCATTGTTGTTTAGCAGGCCTGGGGTAGGCTCAAACCCGCCAGCCTTGGTGTATGTGGCTGGCTGGCGCCCTGCTCACTGAGCTATGTATGGGTGCTGCCTGTATTGCCCATTCTTTTTTTTTTTAAAGAAAACATAATATTTGCAATATAAACAAAGTCCCATTGCTGGTTTTGGATATATATACGTATGTGTTTATATATGCATAGGGTCACAAATTTTCCTTCATAAGATCATAAAGCAAAACTGGCCACCCTCTAGCATACCCTCATTTACAAAAATCTGATGCTTCTGAACTTTTCTTTTTAAAAATAAGAGAGAGAGAGAAAGAACCATTTATAACATGGAAGCTTTTTGTCAATTTCTCACCTGTGGCAAGATTTTAATCTGCTGCCCCAAAGAATCCCTGAAAGCCACCGCTCACAGGGGTGGGGCAGAGATGCAGTGGGGCAGAGTTTCTGGGGCCTCACTCACATGCTGAGTGCTGCTCCATCAGGGACCCTGACCTGACCGCTTACCCCTCCCTGGGTCCCCATGCAGTCCTGACACCTGGTAGAATAGAGGTTGGAGGAGAAACAAAACTGGAGGATAATGGAATCTGTAGCTTCCGTTCTGTGGCTTTGTTCTGTGGATATGGAGGGTGGGGTAGACAGAGCTGCACATCCCTTCCACTTGTCCATCCTTGACCCCCGCCCCTGCCCTAGGGTTGAAAATGGTGCAAGTCAGTAGAAAATGGTGCCTGGCAGTAGAAGGCATGGGCAAAATGAGAGCAGGGCAGGCTTCAGTGGGCACAAGGGGGCTGGGAAAGGCAGCTGGACCAAAGCAACATCCAGAGTCGGAAAATTTTGGTGGCAGGGTTGTCCCCCCACCACTTAAGCTCTCCCCAGCCACTGGGCCTCCTTTCCCAGTTACAGAGAGAGAAAGAAGTAGTGGGTAAATATATAAAAGAGCCCAGGGCCTATGCTTTCCTAGGAGCTGAGCCCAGAGGCTTAATGCTACTGCTTAGTAGTCCCCTGCTGCCCATTTCTGGAAGGATGGTGGCAGAGCCCCAGAACCCCCACCTTTTGCTTCAGGGAGGTCTGTAGGGACCCTCAGAGGGGATAATGGGAGGACTGAGATTGCCAAGACCACCCATCCAGCCTACCAATCACAACTTGCAGCAGTCCTCACTGCCAAGTGCAGTGCCAAGCTGGACTGGGCCAAGAGTGAGAGATGGCATGACTGGGAGTCCCAATACCTGGAGAGCAGCAAGCCACTCCTTTAAGAAGGGCCCACCGAAGAAACAGCTTCACACATGCAAAACACATTTGGTCAAGATCAACACGATGTTTGTCTTTTCCATAAAAACCAAAAACAAACAATTGTTTTCTGTAGAACAAAAAACAAAACTGAGAACTCTTCACTCTCTCTGTAGGATCAGGAAAGGGACAAAATACTGGTTTATACAATCCACTGTTGCATGAGGCCTGAAAATAACACTTTTTGTTTTAAAAAAAGAAAAATCAAGAAGAACTTGAACACTCTTTGTGCTCCAGGGAGCTTGGATTTGCCTGCCAAAAGAAAAAAGTAAACTCAAGTCTGTGGATATGTCTTTAAAAAGTAGCCAAATTGGCTGGGTCATCAACAGAAAGGAGTGTCCTAGGAAAGGATGAGGCCCTGTTGGACTCCTAAAGCCACATGTCTGAGAGTTGAGGCCTCTCCAGCAACCTTTGCAGAGGGAGGCCTTGCCTGTGGGCCCTGCTCCCACAGGACGGTGAGGGCACTCAGCCATTGATTAGTCTGGGCCTCTGGGCACAGGCGACATCTGTGGGTTCCTTAGGCCAAAGGCAGCAAGCTTGGGCCCTCTCATGTGGCCCCGCAGAGGGCTGAGCAGGGGCCTGGTGCCATCCCGAGCAGTGTGCCAGGCCTCACGTGGACTCTGGCGTATTGAGTGGGAACAGGTTGTGGTTGGTGGGTGTGGAGAAGCATGGGTGCATGGCTTAGCCCCAGCATGGGCTCAAAGTCCAGCAGCTGCCCCATGAAGTTGAAGTTGGGTAAGATGTCGGACTTTTTTCCTCTTGAAGTCATAGGCGTCATTGAGTAACAGGTTCATCTTCTGCATCAGGTAGGCCACAGTGACTGTCACAGAGTGGCTGATGCCTGCCAGGCAGTGCACCTGGACACAACATTTCTTGGAGTGGGCCTCCTTTGCCAAGCATGTCCAGGTTGGTGGAGTCCTTGGGGCTGCCGAGGTAGAGGTAGGGCAGGATCTGGACAGGGAAGGCTAGTTGGCTAGATGGCACAGGGCTGCCATCTGACTCAGTGGCACTGCTAGGCAGCTCTCATTCTGACACACCGTGGGCAGTCAGAGCTGATGCTTAGGTCCCCCAGGCCCAGCACAGAAGTGGGTGGCAAGCTTCTGGGTGAGGACAAGCTGTCCACCTTGCAGTGCTCTGAGTACTCTGTTTGGAACTTGCTGAAACCACCTTGGAGGTAGTAGGCCTGGCAGCCGTCGTCGCGCAGCTTCTGTAGCAGCAGACCGAGCACCGAGGCTGGAGCGCTGGGTTCCGCCTGCCACTCGGCCGTGGCCTCGTCGTAGAGCAGCATGGTGGCCGCCTTGCAGCATGTAGCGAAACGTTCCTTGTCGGCGTGGTTGGGGATGATGGATCGGATGGGCAGGTTGCTCTTGCACAGATGGCGCAGCTGAAGCCGGGATGGCTAGTTTGATGGCCTTTTTGATGTGCTACCACTGAAGAGCTCGTGCGGTCGGCAGTTTAGTAGCAGCAGCGACGAGGTGCCGCGTGCTTCCAGCTCCTCCTGTAGCCGCTCCACACTCTTGCGGGGCATGGCCCATGCTCTGGTCCCTGCGCTCGCCCCAGTGCCCGCGTTGGACCCACACCCAGCACCGGGCTCGGACTCCGCCCTGGTGCCCCCAGCAGCTGCCGCCGCCATCGCTGAAGCCAATTTGTGCGCCTTCGCTGGGGAGCCGCGGAGCTGGTTTTTTTTGGGGAGAGTGGGCGGCCCGGGGCTGGGGCCGGGGCCAGGCAGCTCTGCCCTGGGACGGCGCCCCGGCCACTCGGGTCCCAGCCGCGTCTCCCGGCGCCCGCCTCCCGCCGAGCTGCACATACGCCGACCAGGCTTCCCAGCCTCCGTCTCGGCCCCCCACCCTCCTGCCTGGCCCTCCAGTATTGCCCATTCTTTTTTTTTTTTTGGCTTGGGCTGGGTTTGAACCCTCCACCTCCGGCATATGGGGCGGGTGCCCTACTCCTTTGAGCCACAGGCGCCGCCCAGTATTGCCCATTCTTAAAATCTTCCCTTGGCTCAACTCCTATAGCTCAGCGGCTTAGGGCGCCAGCCACAAACACTGGGGCTGGCGGGTTTGAACCCAGCGGTCCTGCCAAACAGCAATGACAACTGCAACCACAAAAAAAAAAAAAAAAAAAAAATAGGCGGGCGTTGTTGTGGCAGGTACCTGTGGTCCCAGCTACTTGGGAGGCTGAGGCAAGGGAATCGCTTAAGCCCAGGAGTTGGAGGTTGCTGTGAGCTATCATGCCACGGCACTCTACCAAGGGCAACATAGTAAGACTCTGTCTCAAAAACAGAGGGCTGTGCCTCTCTGCCTTTAGGGGGGCTGTGTTCTGCTCCTGCCCAAGTATTCTCCAGTCTTCTCTTCTTGGTCCTGCACTCTGCCCCTTTTGTTTTAGTGTTCCCAGGAGTCCTTATCATTCCACTCTTTATTCTTTTGGCTGGGACAAACTAACCCCTTTAGATACAACTTTGCCATTGACTCCTAAGGCCATGTCAGTGTCTCCGTAGGTTCCAGGTTCCTAAACAGAGTGCACTCTGAGTTCTCTCTTGCCTACTTGCTCTTCCATGATTTCTAGAACACATTCCTTCCATCTCTGTTTGCATGACTCACCCTTCAAAGACAGCCGAAATCCTTTTTTGTAAAAAGCGTTTCCAGTCTCTCAGGGAGATAAAAAAGCAGTTTACTTGATACATAAACAAATTGAATGAAAAGAAATGGGGTAGATGATTCCAACAGTGCTTTCTAGATTTAAGAGTCTGAGTTCTCTTGCCTTTTTTCACTTGGTTCAGTAATTATTGTCCTCATTAGTGATCATAGAGGAACTCCAGAGAAGTGGAAAGAACACAGGTGATGGTTGCTAATCAACTTCCTTTTCTCTTTCAGTTTTATGCATGTGAGATGGTGCTTGAGGAAGAAGGAATCTATGGAGGTGAGAAGAGATGAATGTGAGTGGAAAGGGGGAGAAAACATATGGAGGAGAGAAATAATTGTTGTTCTCCACCCCCACCTCCTTCTTTTCCTGGTCTTATTCCAGCCAGTCTGACGAGGAGAGATTCCTAAGAATAGGAATGGGAGTAGGACCCCAAATTAGAACCAGTGGGGTAGTATGAAAGGGATGCCAGAGCTTAGAGTTGGAAAGAACAAGCACTCTCCTCACCTTTCAAGACCCCCACAGGAACCTTTGGGCCTCCCCGTCTCTGCATACTCCTCATTCCTTTCTTCATGCTGAAAGTCCTGCAGCGGTAAACAGAAAGCCTGGACTCCTCACCATAGCCTCCTGAGCCTTGTGCAGCTGGTTCTTCCTGTCCCTTTTGCCTCCTGTGTGTTGCCCCTTCTCTTGACTCACTACCCGATAGCCGCAGGGACTTTGCACATACTTTTCCTGCTGCCTAGAATGTTCTACCCCCTACAGCTTTTTGCCTGCCCAAACCTTACCCAAATATAAGCTTCATTGTCATTTCTTTTTTTTTTTTTTTTGCGGTTTTTGGCCGGGGCTGGGTTTGAACCCACCACCTCCGGCATATGGGGCCAGCGCCCTACTCCTTTGAGCCACAGGCACCGCCCCCTTCATTGTCATTTCTTGAGGGAAGACTTTTTTTGTACCCCCACATGTAATAATTGTGTTCACGGCTTGCTGCTTTACTTTGTGGAGCATAGCTATAATTAGTTTGTATCATAACTTATCTGGTGTTTCTCTCCCTTAAGCTCCAGAAGATTGGGAGCACGTCCATTTTGCTCCCTGCCGTATCCCTGCTGCTTAACATAGTTCTACTTGTAGGAGGATTTAAGTAAATATTTTCTAAACAATGAATGAGAAATGAATGTTTTACTAGCACTTTTTAATAAAAACCCACTACTTATCACATTCTATTATAGTCTGCTACAGACATGTCTCCATTCATTTTTTTTTTTGTTTGTTTGAGACAGAGTCTCAAGCTGTCACCCTGGGTATAGTGCCGTGGCCTCATAGCTCACAATAACCTCAAACTCTTGGGCTTAAGCGATTCTCTTGCCTCAGCCTCCCTAGTAGCTGGGACTATAGGCACCTGCCACAATGCCTGGCTATTTTGTTGTTGTTGTTGTTGTTATTGCAGTTATCAATGTTGTTTTAGCTGGCCTGGGCTAGGTTTGAACCTGCCAGCCTCGGTGTATGTGGCCGGTGCCCTTAACCCATTGAGCTACGGGCGCTGCTCGTGTCTCCATTCATTATCAGACTCTGAGCTCCTTTTTTTTTTTTTTTTTTTTTTTAAGTCTCCATGCAGTACCTGGTGTGTGGCACATAAGTACAGGGTGAAAATAAAGATTGTGTGCAATTTCAAATAGTTTAACATAGTAAATTTTACGTGAACTTTATGTCTACTCTGGATTTATGGCATGTCTATGGCAGACCTTTCCTCTTAATGTGTAGCTGAGTGCATTCTGCAGAGAAGCTGATACTCTTTTTCCACAGATGTGAGCTGTGATGAATGGGCCTTCTCTTTGCTGCCTCTTGATGTGGATCTGCTGAGCATGGAGCTACCAGAATTTTTCAGGGACTACTTTCTGGTAAATGCAGGGCCTATAAGTCTTGGCATCAAGGGATGGAGACAACATGGGATGTGGGGTCCAGTAGGCTAGAAATAATGATTTAACCTTTGTCCAGCCCAAATACTTTATCATGAGTGATAGTGATTAAGCACTACAGCTTTATCTCCATGGGACTTCCTTTGGGGGCCAATGAAAATGAACTTTTTGGCCAGATGTGTGGCTCACACCTGTAATCCTAGCACTCTGGGAGGCCTAGGTGGAAAGATTGCTTGAGCTCAGAAGTTGGAGACCAGTCTGAGTAAGAGTGAGACTCCATCTCTATTAGAAATAGAAAAATTAGCTGAGCGTTATGGCAGACACCTGTAGTCACAGCTACTAGGGAGGCTGAGGCAGGAGGACCACTTGAGCCAAGGAGGTTGAGGTTCTTCTGAGTTAGGTAGAGGCCATGGCACCCTAGCCTGGGGCAAGTGAGTGAGATTCTGTCTCAGAAAAAAAAAAAAGAAAGAAAGAAAGAAAATGAACTTTTTTCCTTTTTCTCTTTTTTCTTTGAGACAGAGTCTCACTTTGTCACCCTAGGTAGAGTGCCGTGGCATCGTAGCTCACAGCAACCTCAAACTCATGGGCTTAAGTGATTCTCTTGCCTCAGCCTCCCAGCTAGCTGGGACTATAGGCACTGGGCACAATGCCTGGTTATTTTTAGAGATAAGGTCTTGCTCTGGTAACTGGTCTCAAACCTGTGAGCTCAGGCAATCCACCTTCCTTGGCCTCCTAGAAGGCTACGATTACAGGCATGAGCCACCATGCCTGGCCAAAAATGAACTTTTTCAAATATTCCCCAGATGCTGCCATCTTACCTTGGGACTTCTAGGGCTAGCTACTTTTCAGATGGGCCTGCTGGGTTGACTCATATATTTGTGGTCCATGTGGTCCCTATAGGAAGGAGATCAGCGTTGGATCAACACTGTGGCCCAGGCCTTGTACCTTCTTAGCACTCTCTATGGACCCTTTCCAAACTGCTATGGAATTGGCAGATGTGCTAAGGTAAGAGAGTTTGCAGTCCCATTGTCCTAATAACTCCTATTTCCCCTATTCTGTACCTACCCAGACTTTCCAAGGTCATCTGTGATATGATGTGTATTCTTTACATTGCTTTTATTGCTCTGGAATAGTTCCTTGGAGAGACCTTATGTGGCTAACAGAGAGGCAAGAGCCAGGGAGGGTAGCTTCCCTAGAACTCTTTATCTTGAAGGGCAAGGTAACATCCTCTTCATTGGTGTGGAGAGAAGTGGGAGGGATAGGAACAGATGGGAGTAGAATGGGGAAATATTGTTAATAATTAGTTCTCTTTTGGGGGGCAAGGAGAAGGATCACATGGAAGGGGTTGGCGTCTGTAGGTATAGGGGTATAGCAGGGACCTACACATAGACTGAGAATGTCTTGGGCCCTTGCAGATGTCACATGAATTATGGAGAAAACTGGAAGAGGAGGAGGATGGTGAAAGCAAGGGTCGAAGGCCAGAAATTGGACATATCTTTCTTTTGGACAGAGGTAAATTATGCCTAGCACTCCTCTCATCTTTGTTTCCCAGCAGACATGGGAATATGGAAAATGTGGTGGCAAAGTTAGGGTCTTACCGCTGAGATCCTATAATTAGTGCTGTGAATCCCCCATTGATTAGGAGCATGGGCGCTTAGGCCCTGAGGAAACTATTTGGCTGTCAGTGAACAAACTGGGTAGAAGGCTGGGTCAGGAAGAACCTTCATGGTTGGGGATCTTGGTTTCAGACATGGACTATGTGACGGCACTTTGCTCCCAAGTTGTTTACGAGGGCCTGGTAGATGACACCTTCCGTATCAAGTGTGGTAAGTGCCGTGGTCCTCTCTTGTCTGTTAAGACAGAAGTGGTCATCAACCTCCGGTGCCTTTCACAGCGGGACAAGGCTTGTGGGAGAGACCCAGACTTTGAGTGAACTGCTGGCTTCCAAATAGTTTGGGGAACCTTTACCAGCAGTTCAGAGAAGGGTAGGAGAAGGCCTCCTTGGAGATCTTAATCCCTATCCCTTCGCTCTCCAAGGCAGTGTTGACTTCGGCCCAGAGGTCACATCCTCTGACAAGAGCCTGAAAGTACTGCTCAATGCTGAGGACAAGGTGAGGATGGGCACTGGCAGTGCATTACCAAGGCCACTGCTTACCCCAGGCAGGGGCCTAGCTCTGGGAGGGAGGCAGAGTCCCTGGGAGAGAGGATCCCCCAGGTGAAAGCGTGCCCTAGAGCACATGGTGGGGGGTGTGTGTTGATTATCAGTCCCAGCCTTCCCCATGCTCCTTCCAGCCCTAGGTGCTTTTCCTGTGCTGTCACTACACTGAGCAGGTTGTTCATATCTGTTCCCCTCACAGGTGTTTAATGAGATTCGTAATGAGCACTTCTCCAATGTCTTTGGCTTCTTGAGCCAGAAGGCCCGGAACTTGCAGGCCCAGTATGATGTGAGCTATTGTACGGTTTCCCAAGGTGGTTGCCCTTTGGCTCCTCATGTGACAGGGCCCTGGTCCTTTCTCATGGATGGGTGGCAACTGAGAGAGGGTGATGGTTTCTCACGCCTGAGCTGTGGCAGTTGACCTTGTGGGGACTTACCTGCAGCGTCGGAGAGGCATGGACATCAAGCAAATGAAGAACTTCGTGTCCCAGGAGCTCAAGGGCCTGAAACAGGAGCACCGCCTGCTGAGTCTCCGTAGGTTTCACTTCAAGGGTGGGAGGAGAAGTGACTTTGTCTCCCTGTGAGCCACAGTGCAGCAGACCACCGACTCCCAGGAGGAGATCTCTGTTCACCTGGCGAATAATGGGCTCTCTTTGGTCTACATTGGGAAGATTTCGCTTTAAGAGGTCTTTATTCTAATGGACAATAAAGAGATACCCTTCTAGGACCAGCAATAGGTCAGCTCCCTTTTTGTCCATTCTGCAGATATTGGGGCCTGTGAATCCATCATGAAGAAAAAAACTAAGCAGGATTTCCAGGAGCTAATCAAGACTGAGCATGGTAACAGTGAAGGCCCTGTTATGCTACTTGTCCTGCTTCTGCTTCCTTGGTCCCAGCCAGATCTACCCTTAAAAGACACTTTCTGGCTCTTTCTGGATGACACTGGCTGTATGAAATGCTGGTTTTTGCGAGAAGCCCTGGGGTTCCCATAACCCACCCCGAGGGTGGAGAAAGATAGGGAGATAGATGCCTGTTAGCATAGATGGCAGTAGCCAAGCTGATCCCCAGTAACAGGCTCTCTGATTACTTACAGCACTGCTGGAGGGCTTCAGCGTCCGGGAGAGCACCAGCTACATTGAAGAGCACATAGACCGGCAGGTGAGCAGGTGCAGGACCGGGAAGCTGAGGATGGTTTAGAGGTGGGGTAAGCCTCAAGTAGAAGGAAGAAACAAACTCATGTCATGAACCTTATAGTCCTCCCTGACTCTTTCTTCCTATGCAGGTGTCACCCATAGAAAGCCTTCGCCTCATGTGCCTTTTGTCCATCACTGAGAATGGTAAGCCCAAAAGACCAGAAATGAGAATGCCAGATTGAGAAACTGTGCCTTAGGGATAGAAGAAATAATTTTGAAAGACAAAGACAAATATCTTAGCAAATAGTGTTTTCCTGAAATTTCACAGATTCTTTTTCCAATAAAAACAGTTTTTGTTTTGGGTGAGTCATCACCAGGTAATGGGGTAATTTATTATTATAGGTCTGAGCAGGACAACATTCAAGCCACCCCAAAACAATGCCCATCATATGTTAGGCTCATAAAGGTATACAGCTCTTTCATCATTCCATCTGACCTTTTAACTTCAACAAGTTTCATGATTAAGATTCATCTGGAGGCTCGGCGCTCATAGCACAGTGGTTAAGGCTCCAGCTGTATGCACCAGGGCTGGCAGGTTGGAACCTAGCCCAGGCTTGCTAAACAATGACAACTGCAACAGGAAAATAGCCAGGCATTGTGGTGGGTGTCTGTAGTCCCAGCCACTTGGGAGACTGAGGCAAGAGAATCGCTTAAGTCCAAGAGTTTGAGGTTGCTGTGAGCTGTGACGCCACAGCATTCTACTGGGGGTGACGTAGACTCTGTTGCAAAATAAATAAATAATAATTTAAAAAAAGATTCAGGGGTGGCGCCTGTGGCTGAGTGAGTAGGGCGCTGGCCCCATATACCGAGGGTGGCAGGTTCAAACCCAGCCCCACCGGACTGCAAAAAAAAAAAAAAAAAAAAAAAAAAAGATTCAGGGCGGCGCCTGTGGCTCAGTCAGTGGGGCGCCGGCCCCATATACCAAGGGTGGCGGATTCAAGCCCAGCCCCGGCCGAACTGCAACAAAAAAATAGCTGGGCGTTGTGGCAGGCGCCTGTGGTCCCAGCTACTCGGGAGGCTGAGACAAGAGAATCACCTGGGCCCAGGAGTTGGAGGTTGCTGTAGCTGTGTGACACCACGGCACTTTACCGAGGGTAATAAAGTGAGACTTTGTCTCTACAAAGAGAAAAAAAAAAAGATTGATCCAAAAGAAAAGGATAGCCAACTAATTCATGATCCAAATTCTATGGCAAATTATGGCAATTCCTTTTTATTGATGAAATCTTGCAGTTGGTGAAAATTCTTGCTTTCTACCTGGAGCAGTATTTTTCTTTTTCTTTTTTTTTTTGGTAGAGACAGAGTTTCACTTTATCACCCATGTAGAGTTAAGGTAGAGTGTTGTGGCGTCACACAGCTCACAGCAACCTCCAACTCTTGGGCTTAGGCGATTCTCTTGCCTCAGCCTCCTGAGTGGCTGGGACCACAGGTGCACGCCATGACGCACAGCTATTTTTTGTTGCAGTTTGGCTGGGGCTGGGTTTGAACCTGCCACCCTCAGTATATGGAGCCAGTGCCCTACTCACTGAGCCACAGG
>CAUYRH010125859.1:0-11722 GCA_963574655.1 Perodicticus potto | reverse complement strand
TTATTAAATCATAACTGTGTACATTAGTGCCATCAAGGGGGTACAATGTTCTGGCTTCATATACAATCTGAAATATTTTCATCAAACTTTTTAACATAGCCTTCAGGGCATTTTTTTGTTATTGTATGCAGACATTTGTATTCTGCATTTAGTAAGTTTTGCCTGTACCCTTCCAAGGTGCACCATAGGTGTGGCCCCACCAATTACCCTGCCTCCACTCCAACCTCCCCCTTCCTCTCCCATCCCTTGCCCCTTTCCCCACATTCTTATGCTATAGTTGGGTATAGCCTTCATAGGAAAGCTATAAATTAGCTTCATAGTAGAGCTAAGTACATTGGATACTTTTTCTTCCATTCTTGAGATACTTTGCTAAGAAGAACATGTTCCGGCTCCATCCATGTAAACATGAAAGAGGTAAAGTCTCCATCTTTCTTTAAGGCTGCGTAATATTCCATGGTATACATGTACCACAATTTATTAATCCATTCAGGGGTCGATGGAAGAAGCCCAAGTGCCCATTGACCCATGAATGAGTTTTCATTTTAAAGCACAAATAGTTTTAGTTTAAGAAACAGATCTCAGAAGACTGGAAATTCCATCAATTCTAGAGAAATTGGGTAATTGAAATATATTACACTTAAAAATGCCTTGACAGCTACCAATGACTCAAAACATATGATTTTTTTTAACAGCAGTAACCCAATTAGTGATGTTTATAATTATGCTTCCATATATTTGAGCTAGTATACAACACATCAATAGAAAAATATAAATCCGTATTTTATGCCTAGAACAAATTATTTAATTACAAGTCCTGAGATGCAAATTCCAGTTATACTATGACTTTTATTCATGGTAAAGACTAATTACATCCCCAAAGTACCTACATTAACAATGGTTAAGGCAGAGCAAATACACTTTAGGATAACTTAAAGTATTATCATAACGAGACGCCTTGAGGAGACCGAAATATACTCACATTATGGAAACTAAATTAAGAAATGGCTGTAGAACCCACACGCGCTGGTGGCTCAAGGCAGCCTGTCAGCGATTTGCGTGTATCAGAGCCTGCATCAATAACGCTCAATAAGCAGCTTTTGCTTGAGTTTTACTTTGATCCAGAACTCTCATTTCCCAGAAGCTGTAAGCCACTGGACACAGTCCTCCCAGGGAGACCCGGGCCTCTCTCTCAACAGCACAGCAGCTGCCTGAATGCGGGGTCCCCTGTGCCCCCAGGACATTGAGGGCAGGCGGGCGCCGGGCTGGGTGTGCAGCCTTGGTTCACCAGTCACCAGCACCTGCCCCCAAACTCTCCGTGGGGGTTGTAGCCTAAGTAACCTCTCGGCCCAAGTGAGGATGAGCCTTAACCACCTACCTTACTTAGTGTTTAGAGTAGGCGAGGGAGACCAGACAGTGAGTTTAGGTAACTCCTTCACCTGGGTTTACAGGACCCCAAACGGGCTCTAGAGAAGCGACACGCCACGGGTGAAGGATGAAATCCTATGTCTAATAATGTCCGTGTGTGGCTTCATCCTTTTACAAGTTGCTGGTTTGAGGCAGGGGCACCATCAGTGGTTGGGGAAGGGTGGATGCAGGAGCAGAGTGGAGAGGACAGCAGAGGACAAGGCGGGGGAGGAGAGGAGAAGGGGGGCAGGGGAAGACAGGGGAGGAGAGGAGAAGGGAGGGCAGGGGAAGACAGGGGAGGGGAGGGGAAGGAAGAACAGGGCAGAGCCCAGGAGGGGAGGGGAAGGAAGAACAGGGCAGAGCCAGGAGGAGAGGGGAGGGGAAGCAAGGAGAGGGGAGAGCAGGGCAGAGGCCTGGGAGGTGAGAGGAGGGGAGCAGAGGAGAGGGGAGGGGAGGGGAGGGGAGGGGAGGGGAGCAGAGGGGAGGGGAGGGCAGGGCATTCTGCTGCCAGCCACACGGAGCTGGCTGCTGCAGGGTGGGGGCAGGAGAGAGGCAGACCTTGCTCCAGGAGAGAATCCAGTCGCCCCCTCTCTGCGGGCTCTCATTCACACCTCCCCGGAGGCACCCCGCGGGCTCCTCACTCCCCTGAGCCCGGCGCCAAGCAGCCCGGGACGGCCCCCTGGGGTGCTCTTCACTCTGCAGAAAAGCCGGACGCTTCCCCCAGACCCCGCGGGAGGCGCGGGCGGCGGAGTCCTCAGGATCCGTCCGTCCGTGTCGGGGCGCCTCGGGGGCAGGACACGTGGCGGGCAGCTGCGGCCTGGCCGGGGGGCAGGTCCACGCTCCCCGTCCTGGTTGAGCGCGAGGTCAGGGGGTGAAGCGGAGTTCACCGGCGGGGCCGCAGTCTCGGCGGGTTCCGCGCCGCGCGTCGGGGCGCAGCGGTGGCCGGGTGATGGATGGCCGCGCGGGCCGGGGCCGCCGCCCAGCTGGGCAGCCGCGGCAGATGTGGGCTGCGCGGTGCATTCCTCGGGACGCCCCCGGGGCCTGGGAACGCTGGGGGCCCCCACTTATTTATTGATTGGCTGGGGCGGGAGGAATCCCCGCTCGCCGAGGCGTCCCCCGCGTAGGAAAGCTTGTCCGCGGCAACTTTGTGCGCACGCCGCTGGGGTGTTGCTAAGTGAACGGTAATGACCAAGCTAGAAATGTCACAGGGAGGGCTAATGTCAGGCCACTTTAAAAGTCCTTTCCTGTGCAACTCCTGTCTAAAACCTTCAGGGGGGAAATATCAGTGACTAAGAAAGTTCAAGTTGCACTGGGCGTGGGGTCGGAGGGCTGGGGCCATTTCTGCCCCTCGTAACTTTAAAAAGAAGGACAGAAACTTTTCCCACTTGCTCTCACAGGTGTTTTGGGCTCTTGAAAGGCGGGTCTGTGGGATTTTGTTTCCCGCACCTCTGCCCACTCCGCAGCCCTGGACCCTAGATGAAAGCCACCAGGCAAATAATTCACAAATAACCCAGGCGTGGGGGTTCCCTAGCTGTGGCTAGTTGAGGTCGTGTATCAAGTGTGTTTTTCTGGTTCGGTCCCCAGCCCCCAAGACCTAACCTGTGACTCCGGGTAAGGAGTATGGAGATGGGTTTGGTGTTACGTAGGGCTTGGCACCTGCTCATTTCCAGGCAAGCCTCCGGGTTTGCAAGGTGCAGTGTCCGGAGGCTCAGCCCCAAGGTGCAGTCAGCTTCGCAGATGGACATTCAGGGCGTGGAAACGGAGACAAAGCCAAGCAGTAGTGTGTGAGAGCCCCAGGGCGGGGAGCGTCCCCACCAGACCCTGTCCAGGGCGCCCGCCCTGCAACCGCAGTCAGCAGTAAGAGCGGCCGGCGCGCACCCGCCCCTCGTTCCCAGCAGGCCGGCTGTTTGGAGTCCTGCTCCCTCTCGCCACTAGGCCACCAGGGGCAGCTGCAAATGCCCTCTCATCCAGAGGACTTCTGCAGTACGAAAGTGGGCAGGTTATCTAAAATTATCTTCCAAAGGAGGGGAGGGTCAAAAACATATTATACCAATAATTTTAAAAGGCATTTTCAAATCTTGTCAAATGTCCATAACAAAAGGTTTTTACACCAGATTATTTATCAACTTGGAAGGAACACATACTTCCTTCTGTCATTTAAACTATCTTGTGGCATAGAAAATATGGAGAGCTTTCCAAATAAATGTGTGAGGCAAAGTACAAGAAAGGAAAACCAAAGAGCATAGTTTCACCTCACTAATATAAGTTAACTTTAACATATTGAATCTGATAAAGGAAGAAACGATAACACTATGGTGTGTTTATTCCACCTTGTAGTTTAAATCTAGGAAATGTGTTAATGTGATTTATTATATCAAAAGAGAAATTTCACATAAGCATTTCCTCAGATGCAAAAAAAAAAAAAAAAGAGCAGCAAGTAGAATTTAACAGATACTCTTGTTTGTTAATAATATATAACAAATTAGAAGAGTAAGAAATTTTCTGAACAGTCTGGGGAATATCTTCTAAAACCCATAGCAAATATTTTATGTTAAATAATGAAACACTAGAGGTATTCCAGTGAGGCCAAAAGTAAGATAAGAATAAATAAATTCACCTTTCTTTTTCCCCCAGTATCACTTTGGAATTCCAAATCCATGAAATAAGATAAATATGCAGAAAATAATTCTTATAAAGGAATATGTAAAATAGTCATTAATTGAAATGGTTTTTGCTATATTCTTATAGGAAAAAATTGAATTTTTTTCTGAATTCATGTGAATTGAGTTAAGATGGTTCAAAAAAGTGATTGAATCCAAGTTAAAATAGTATATTCACAAATGTCCTTTTCATGCCAGAAAAACAAATTACAAAATGAAATAAAAGTCAAAATCCCTACTTAAAAAGTCAGTAGGGAAAAACCTATTGAGAAAGGACAGACTTTTTAGCAAGTGATGCTGGGACAAGTGGATATCCACAGGGAAAAAGACTGATTTAGACAGACCCTTGCCTCACACCAAACACAGAAATCAGTTCAAAATGGATCCTTAACCTAAATGTGAGAGATAAAGCTAGAAAGCTTTTTAAAGAAAGACAAAAATAAATGTGACCTTAGATTAGGCAAAGAATTCTTAGAAAAACAACAAAGGTACAAACGATAAAAAAAAAAAAAGGTAGATAGGTTCGTCTTAATCTAAATTAAAACTTTACCACTTCCAAATATACCATTAGTAATATTAAAAAGCAAGTCACAGATTGGGAGAAAATATTTGCAAATCACATCTCCTAAAAATATTTTTATCCAGCACATATAAGAAACTTTTATAACTTAATACTAAGATAAACACCCCCAATTCAAAAAAGGTAAAAGAAGCAAATAGAAACTCTCCAAAGAAGATATACAAAATGGCCAATAAACACATGAAGAATGCACAACATTATTAATATGTAAGTATAAATTAAAACTGCAGGGAGGTGCCACGCCAGGCCCAGGAGGACTGCTGTAATGAAAAAGCCAGGCAATACAAGTCTTGATGAGGATGTGGAGAAAGTCAATACTTTTAAACATTGCTGGTGGGAATCCAAAATGTTTCAGCCACTTTGAAAAACAGTTTAGCATTTTTTGGAAAAATCAAACATAAATTTACCTTATAACCCAGCAATTCTACTCCTAAGTATCTAATCAGGGAAAATAAAAACATATGTTTATACAAATACTTGGACACTAACGTTCATAGCAGCATTATTCATAACAGAACGTGGAAGTGATCCAAATGTCTGTCTACTGATGAATGCGTACACAAAATATTGTACATACATACAATAAGCACTATTTGTTAATAAAAAATAAGCAAAGTACTGTTACATACCACAAATTGGATGGACCTCAAAAACATTATGTTAGTGAAAGAACTCAGTCACAAAAGATCACATACCATATGATTTCATTTACACAAAAAGACTAGAAAGAGTGAATCTATGTAGACAAAAAGTAAATTAGTGGTTGTCTGAAGCTGGGGTAGAGATGAAGACTAATTATAAAAGGGCACAAAAAATGCACTTGGGTGAAGAAAATGTTCTAAAACTGGATTATAGTAATGGCTGCACAAACTAAAAATTACTAAATTGTATACTTAAAACAAGTGAATTTTATGTGGTATAAGTTATACCTCAAAAAAGCTGTTAAATAAAATGGCAATGAGACTCTACTTCCAACAGAAATTGAGTATGAGTATCTTGTGAAAGACCAATGAGAGCAAACAAGGAATCTGGATTAATTTTTTAATGCTTGTAAGTACTTGCCAATGCTACCAGGGCTTGAAGGCCCTAACCCCCAAGCTAAAGAGGAACTCAGTGAAGGAAGTGAATACTTTATATGCATTGGCCAACTCTTGATGCCAGGCAAGAGGCTGAGAAACTAAGCAGAAGGCTACAGCTAAGATTTGGAGAATTCATTAGAGAATTTGGTCTTCCCACAATGCTGAAGAGAGAAACATTAGACTTTGGAACCTCTAAGTCAAGTAGAACTTAAGAATTCAAGATATTGAGAGAATACAGGCACACAGAAAAATACCTAACAGAGAGAGGATTCCTCCTCAAAGTATTTGCTGAACTCTTTTTTTTATATATACTAACTTCTAATTTTAAAATAACTTAAACTCACAAAAAAATTGCAAAACTAGTGAAATGGTTCATATATACCATTCATTCAGCTTTTCCTAGCAGAATCTCTGGCTTCTATCCACTAGATGTTAGTAAAACCCCTCTCCAAGTCATGAAAGTCAGAATTTCTACAGTCATTGCCAAATGTCACTCAGAAGGAAAAATCACCCCTAGCTGAAAACCACTGCTCTAACATGAACAATTATATAAGAACAGACCAATCGTTGAAACCAGATAACTAACACTGGCTGTAACAGGTTTAGCTAAAATACTAACCTTGTAAAAAATTCTCCCAAGTGTCTATTTTCTGCTCAAGGATCCAGTCCAGGAAGCTCCCTGTCTCTGTGGTTCCTTGGTCTCTCCTGGTCTTTGATGACTGCATTTATTTGATGAGACCTGGTTAGCTAACTTGTGGAATGTCTCTTGCTTCAGTGTGTCTGACGCTTGCTCATGACTGCACTGAGGCTATGAGTTCTGGGCAGGAATGAATATGGCAGCGGTGATGTGTTCCTTCCAGCTCATGATATCCCGGGACACGCAGAGTCCATATCGCATTAATTTGATCACTTGATTGAAGTGTTGTCTACCATATTTCTTTAATAAAATCATGATTTCTCTCTGTGTAGTTGATAAATATCTTGGGAAAGAGTCTCTGAGTATATACAAATATTCTGTTTCTCTCCAAGTTTTCCCCCAAGGGTTCAGTATCCATCAATGAATCTTCCCTGCATTAATTATTACTGTGAGGTTTGCCTAAGGGTAACTTTGTATTTCCTTCATTTCTTCTACATTTATTAATTTTAATTCTTCTAGCAGGAAGAGTTATCATTTCCTTCCCATTTACTAATTTATTCATTTTTATGTCAGGATAGACTCATTAATATTTATTTTACTTTATGGGTTACAATCTAACACACGGTTTTATTTTTATTTTGTTGCTCAAATTATTCCAGTGTTAGTCATTGAGAGCCTTTTTGGGATAGTCCTGTGGCCTTTTGACATGTTCTCAACATTTTTTAAGCTCTTCCTTATTTTCTAGGTTAATAAGATGTTCCAGGCTCATGTGATATTTGTTCTTGTTTCACCTCCGGTATCAACCACTTTTCCAAAGCATGGTACTTTTTTATTGGAAATGGTATTCAGAAATCAATATCTGAACTCTCTGTTCTCAATGCTACCAAATTATAATTTCTCATAGGTTCTTTCAGGATACAGAGACAGGAAACACACGTGTACATACTAACACTGTATACATATATATCCACATTTATTTTTCTATCTGTCTATCCTGTGTAGATATTTAAAATCATAAGTTCATATTGACTCCTCCAATTCAAAAACTATGGTTTCATATTAGTCTTCCCCATTTTCTTATCTGTAACTAGAACCAGATTCTCAGGATCCACGACGGCTTTACCTAGTTGTTCACACCTAATGTGCATGTGGAGAAATCACAGAATTTCAAACTCTTTCTTTTGTGAAAAACAGATTTACTAACTATGATAGTTTTTAAGGTTTTTTTAATCTTAGTTTTACATTTTAAAGTAAAAATACCATTTATTCCGAAGTTATTCATGTTAGTTCTTCGCTCACCCATCACTTTCGGTGTGGTTTACATATGCGTCTACAATACAGTTGGGCTCATTATTTACTATTTGTGTTCCGTGTGGGGTTTCCCCCATGAACTGATCAATTTTGTCTCCTTGTTTGTTTACTTACTGGCACAGTGCATAAAACATGACCATGATTCTAAGAGTCAAAACTATGCAAAAGGATGTGTCAAGAGAGAAGCAACTTCCTCCTCATCTCTGTTTATTTGCTGAACTCTTGCCCTTCATAATGCAAAGTCCTAAGAAGCCAGGCAGAAAGCTGCAGAAGAGCTAAGGATGAACACAGCCATTATTTAAAATATACTATGTGCACTTACAATTAAATAAGTTATATTTAAAACAGCATCCAAAAAAAGAAGAAAAGAAATGCCTGCTTAGCAGGAAGGCCCCTAGGAAAACCTTAAGCTTTCCATTGCTACTCCTGGAGGAATTCAGCCTCCCGTTTGTTCATTTCCTAACTGAATTAAGGTAACCTTCCTCAGCTCTCTACCTACCAGAAGATACAGTGAAGTCTCTGCAGGGAGATGACATTTCACAGCTTCAACAATTTTTATATACAATGTTTAGCATTCAATCAAAATTAAGTAGACAAACTAAGCAACAGGACCAAGAGAAAAAACGATAAACCCATTACAGCAATTTTTAAGCTTAGCATTAATTTTCCCAATAGAAGCAGATTTATTGTTAAACTAATTACACAAGTTTCACTTGTACAGAATTTCACAAGGCTCTGGGAGGAGCCCGAAACATGTGTTCATAGGGTCACATTTGCAAAGTTTACGACCACCACCAGAACAAGGTGTAAGCACATCCAACTAAGACTTTTTTCTTTCCATTCCTACTTTCTCTCTGACTTGTCCATTCAGGCCACTGTAACAAAATACCATAGACTGGGTGGCTTCCAAATAGTAGATACTTATTTCTTACAGTTCTGGAGGCTGGGAAGTCCAAGATCAAAGCTCCAGCAGATTCGGGGTCTGGTGAGAGCCTGTCTCTTCACAGACAGCCGTCTTCTTACTGTGACCTCCCCTGGTGGGGCAGGGATGAAGGCTCCCTCTGGGGTCTCTTTCACAAGGCGCTCCAATGGTTAGTTTACTGGGTTAAGTGATTCCCAGATAGCTGGTAAAGTATTACTTCTGAGTATATCTGGAAAGGCAAATTCTCTTTCTCTCTTCTAGAGCCTGGATACCCTTCTTTTCCTACCCTTGAACAGCAGAACTCCAGGTTCTCCAGCCTCTGGACTCTGGGAGCTGCAGCAGCATCCTCCACTCCCTGCAGGTTCTCAGGCCTTTGACTTTGGACTGAGCCACACCATAGGTTTCTTTGGTTTTCCAGCTTACAGATAGCCTACTATGGGACTTCTCAGCCCCATAAATGCCTTAGCCACTTTCCCTGATAAATCCCCTTGCATATACGGATATGCATCTTGTTAGTTCCGTTTCTCCAGTACAAGCACTAACCCCACTCATGAGGCCTCCACCACTGCTCTAATCACCTTCCCAAAGCTCCACCTCCTCAAACGTCACCTTGGGTGTTAGGCTTCCCACATATGATTTGCAGTTGGGGGCATAAATGTTAAGTCTGATGTATTCTCGTATCAGATGGCAGGCTTGTCAGGTGACGGAGTGGTCACAGGTATTTCAGGGAACTGACCAAAGGGAACTTGAATTGAGGACATGTTTAGTTTGAGATTGTGACATTTGTATGTAATCCACAGCCACTTCCAAGTATGGTTAGGTAATTACTAATCTGCTAACTAACCATCCCAAAGTCCAAGCAGCCTCTAACATTGCTCACCACTGTGGCGAGGGTCTAGCAGCTGGAACTATGACATGTGGCCAGTAAAGAAAGGGGCATTTATATGAAATTAATGAATCTTAAGTTTGGAGGCCTCATTTTCAGAAGACCCTTTTTAGTTTCCTTATCTAATTTCCTAAACATATGACTATATTTTTTTGTCTTAAAAATGAGACTTGAAATTACTTAGTCTTTAAGATCCATACATTTAATAAATTTGTAGTTTGGTGATTTCTATTCTTATTCTAAATAAAAATCCTCTTTGGTGTTTAATTAAGCTTTCACGATTTTATATTATTTCTCTTAAAGTTGGCCTTAAAGGAAATACAAGGTTGAAGAATTTTTAATGATGTCTTATTATATCCACTTTCCAGAAAATTTTTCCTTTAGGAAACATCTGAAAATGGGATTATAAAGTTTTTGTTCCTTTGTGAGCAATTCCATTCTCTTTTCTGCTTTATTCAGTCCTTGGAATGATGATTTAGAAAAAGCTGGAAATAACTTTGATAATGTAAGTGTAATTTCTTTTGAGGACATAAGTCACCGTATAACTTTAAGATCTGACTCTACTTTAAAATCTTTTTATCCTATTAAATGTCATTATAGAAGCTACACCAAATAATACAGGTATAAACAGGTATAAAATGCTGATCTGTCCGTTTTAGAGATTACAGATTTATTGTTAAACTAATGACTCTATAAGGATAGATGAAGAAGTTAATAAGTGTATATACCTTCCCTCCAGCTCTCCTCTCTCTCCTCCAATTCCAATTCCTGGAATAACTTTTCTGAACAAAGTGGGAAGTGTTTTTTACTTGCATACTAAGTTACCGCTTTTCCTTCTACGGACTGTTTAAGTTCAAATTTTCTTCACTAAGAATTTAGAAGATCTGTCATTATCTGTCAGTATCCAGTTATGCTAATTAGGGAGTCTCATGGCATTTTGAGTTTTTAAAGAAACTTACTCCAATTCATTGTATTTTACTCTTCACCTTGGATTATACTGTGGTTAATATGTTAGCATAGCAGTATTCCCAGATAGTTTTTTGTTTGTTGGGAGGTTGGGCTTTGGGGGGGCAGAGTTAATACTTTGCATGGAATATCTTACTTTATAACAGTGAAATTGCTTTCTCTTTTGTCTTGTGATTTTTTTCGAGGTGAAATTTAAGTTTTTGTGTGGAAAAAAAAAGAGAAGCTTACTCCAATTCATTGTATTTTACTCTTTGCCTTGGAGGCTTTTTAAAAGTAAAACATCTAAAACAAATGATTAGCCTCAGTAACTAAATGACATAAAACACCAATGATCTGGCAATTTTTTTTTATGTTCTAGTTCGCCAAAACACTCTTACTCAAAAGACATGCTCAAAAACATTTTTTAAAGTTTGCCACTCCATCAAAGTACAGTGGAAATCCTGTTATCAGATACAGTCAGGTTAACAGAGAATGTTGGGTAAAGAGGAAAATCATTATGTAACTTAACACTTCTCAAAAATTTAACCAAAACTTACAAATATACATTGTTTCACCAACGAAGGCCAAAGGCCTTTTTCTTTCTTTCTTTTTTTTTTTTTTTTTTGAGACTGGATCCATCAATTATACATATATATATATTTTTTTTTGCATGAAACTCACACCTAGTTCATCTTCTCTGTTTTCTTCCATACCTTTCCTTAAGGTGGAAAGAGAATGAAAGAACGTATGAAGCAATTTAAGTGCAGAATCCTGGACTTGTAAGGCTCCCCCACCAAACATTAATGTATTTGTTCACCACATGCAGTCCTTAGCAATTTATCAACTTGACTCTACTGAATATTTTCAAAGAATTCAACTTACTTTTCTTTTTTCTTTTTTTTCTTTAATTAAATTATAGCCGTGTACATTAGTGCAATCATGGGGTACAATGTGCTGGTTTCATATACAATCTGAAAGGTTTTCATCAAACTGTTTAACATACCCTTCATGGCATTTTCTTAGTTATCGTATGAAGACATTTGTATTCTGTATTTAGTAAGTTTCGCCTGTACCTTTCCAAGCTACACCATAGGAGAGGCCCCACCAACTACCCTCCCTCCATGTCAACCTCCTCCCTCCGCTCCCCTCTGATATTCTTGTGTTATAGTTGGGCTATAGCCTTCATATGAAACCTTTAAATTAGCTTCATAGTAGGGCTGAGTACACTGGATACTTTTTCTTCCATTCTTGAGATACTTTGCTAAGAAGAATATGTTCCAGCTCCATCCATGTAAACA
>CAUYRH010125858.1:0-33895 GCA_963574655.1 Perodicticus potto | reverse complement strand
TCAATGTCTTTATATAGTGATTAAGAAAATGCTATGAGGGCTATCTCTCACAGTACAATCAAAATGTTTCTGATTGTATATGAAGCACATTCTGCCCTATGATTGCACCAATGTACACAATTATAATTTAATAAAATTATTAAAAAAAAATAGCTGAGTGTTCTGGTGGACACCTGTAGTCCCAGCTATTTGGGCAGTTGAGGCAAGAGAATCTCTTCAGCCCAAGAATTTGAGGTTGCTGTGAGCTGTAACGCCACAGCACTCTACTCAGGGCAGCATAGTGAGATTCTGTCTCAAAAAAATAAAAAAAATAAAATAAAATGTATTTTTTTTCAAGGATTTCGAGGATAGTTTTCAAGGCAGTGAGGAAGATTCCAGCGAGATTGAAGACTTAGGTTTATTTGGGAGGAAATTACTGATTTATATTTTGAGTTTGGGTTATGGAAATTACTTTTAGAGTGAAATTTTCTTTCTACAAAATATACTTCGTCCTTCTTCATCTTGTAGTAATATGTCTACTTCTCAATCAAGTACCAAATAGAAAGCAGTTATGATGTGTCTTGCCGCCTCAATGTGTAAGATTTTAATGTTTGTTCGACAGTACTTGCATAAGGAATAAGAAAAAGGAGGGAAGCTAACATCCTAGCAACATTTATTACCTTTATTACCTTCATTTCTGTGAGTGTATTTATTTTTGTAACTTACTATCCCTTTGACTCAGCTCATTAGCTGCAAATCCATATAAAATTGTCTGTTTCCACTTGTAAGTTGTGCAGACATCATTAAAATATTACTTGATTCAAAAGAAGACAAAAGTAATCTATGGTGTTGGGATTCGGTTAAGTGATTGGGGTTGAGGAATAATGGCTGCAGTTGGAGGGCTGGTTATTTTCTTTCTTCATCTGGGTTACTTGCATGTGTCACTTTGCAAAAATTCAACGAGCTTTAACTTATGATTTATTCTCTGTTCTGTATGTACGTTGCACTTCAGTAACTATTTTACCAAAAAGTCAAAAGTGATAAAAATTTACTTCTTTCTTAGTGTCCTTACATATATCGATTTTAGTGTAAAGTCTGCATGATTTGGGAAAATGGGAAACCTTTGGTCTTGATAAAAGGAGAAGAATAAGAGAATTGATATCTTATTGTGTATATCTTTATAAAGTCAAGCATTATGCTAGATGCTTACAAAATGCACTATCTTTTGTGGTCTTCACAGCAATGCTGTGAAATGATGTATGTTGTCTCTTTCTTACAGATGGAGAAACTGAGGCCCAGAAAATTTGAGTTGTTTGGACCCTATCGATATGTGTCATGGAGTTAGAAATTGAAGCTAGAAGGTGCTTAGTTTCACGGTTCTCTCATGGGACATGGTGTCTTTGTGACCCAGCTAATGTTGAATTACTATTTATCTAGTGGATGAATGAGTTAGAGGAAGAAAAAAGCCATGCTGCCACTGAAATGGATCTGAGCTGTGCTGGGTTTGTTGGTTTGGTCTGGCATACAAGTTTGCACATGGGTCTGTTGGAATGAAGTTGACAGGACCCTCAGCCACTGAGTTTCCTCTTCCTCCAGGCTGAGCTGGCTTTCAGATGGACAAGGCTGAGGGACCTTAAGAGCTACTGACAGATTGACGGTCTGTTAGCTGGAGTGTACCTCTCCTCTGAGGGCTCCGCCAGGGCTGTTCTCATTTAGAGATGGGTGTCTGAATGCCTCGTCTGCTTGGAAACTGGCAGGAATAATGGACTAGTTGGGAGGCTGGATTGAACAGGATCCTAGTGAGCTGTCAAATGTGATTGCTGAAACGATTTCAACATGGGCTTATCAGACTGTTTAGGAACAGAGAACAAGCACAGTCCATGTTATTTATGGCATTCACACTCTTGCAGCTAGAAACAAAATATAGCATGTCCCAGACTCAGAGTTAAATTAGAATATTCTGGCATGCATGCACAGATTAACTGAACAATAGATTTGAGAGACAAGAAGAGCCTCAAACCTAGATGGGGAGGGGAGTAATGTCTAATTTTACAGTGCATTTTGAAAATGTTTCAATCCTCAAACGAGCTAGTTGTCCTTTACCAACTGTGGGAATGTGAAAGGCATTCTCCTGTATCCAATTGTGAACTATTTTAGCAAAACTCCTGCTGCGAACAACTGCTGAATTATACTGTTGCTGAATTATATTGGGTTTGTGTGTGTGTGTGTGTGTGCGCCTTAAAGACCTCGTTGAATGGATCTTTCAGAATCTTCTAGAGTCATTTTAGTGTTTCTGAAATGGCTAAGGGTTGCTCACTTAAAGAAATGTTTACTTTTAGCCAGGTTACTAAAATTGTATCCTGGTGGATTGTTAACCACTGTAGGAGTGGAACTAATTACAGGGAAGCTGACCTAGAAGGTGTCTGTGTCCAGAGGTTTGGCTTTCCTTTGAGAGGAAAGATGGGGCAAGGTTGAGATTTAAAGGAGCACCAGTGCTGAGTCCCCTTCTCCTCCCACATGGGACCTTAAATCCTGAGCAACCATGGTATTTGGAGTCAGACAGACCTGGGTTTGAATCCAGCCCCATCTCTTCTTAGCTATTGTAAATTTTAATCTTTCTCTTTTCTCATCTATAAGAGAGTGACAAGACCTGTTTTGAAAGGATATTTTGAGGATTAAATAAGATAATATTTGCAGTGTTTGGGCAATAAAAGTTAATTCTGTCACTTTACCTCTTGTTCCACTGACAATTTGAATGGATAAAATGATGTCGGTTAAAGTACTTTAACATATGTTTTAAAAATAGTGTAATAAATATATTTAAAGAAAATAAATGCCAAAATAGCTAACAGTTGGGAGTTCTTAGTTTGAAAGTGTGTAAATTATTATAAAATGGTTTATATTTTATTGTATTATTTGAACTATATTATATATGCAAATGATTCTCTTATTTTGCTCTCCTAACAGGGTGTCTATAAACTTCATGTGCGATTTAAGATAGGCAACAATTTAGTTATGTGTTTTAAATTGCACATGAACTTTATGAACACCATGTATATCTCTAACAAATACATATGTATATTCTCCTTTTTTTTTTTTGGTCACCTCAAATTTCTTTTGGAAAATGGAGGACAATAAATTTCACCTAGAATTTTATGCTTTTGTTGAGTTTTCATACTTATATACATATTAATAAAGCTCACTATAATCATTGTTGCTTCATGATTACAAAAAGCATGACTGTTCAGTTATAAAATGATACAAATAATTGTATATTTACTAGGAAAAAATTAATGGACCTGTATTAGTGTGGCTTGATAATTGAGACCTGACTGCAGTGTATCTAATGACTCAGTGTTTCTCAGTAAATTCTAAGTGGGTAAATCCACTCTCTACAACTAAAATGGGGAATCCCTGGCTTCCAGAGTGTTATAGGACTATTTGGTAAAGTACCTGTGTGTTTTATAATCCTATTGTTGGAAGAAAGCCTTTGTAGACAAAAGAAGAAGAAGAATTATGTAAATCTTGCCTCAAACCTCAAATGTCATGGCCTCCACCTTTGCCCATTTGAATCCGAACAGTTTCATCAGCAATTAGGAGGAGGAGGCATAGGGACTGCATGAACAGACTATCTGTCCTACACTCTGCTCCCTACCAGCTAATCTTTGTGAAAAGCAGGAGAAATGAAGAGCTAAGTTTCTGCCCTAATTAGATGTAAGCATGGGCCACACGGAGCAGCGCCATCTGTGTCTGCTACCTTTGCTGCTCCAAAATCTAATGAGGCTGATTCAAGAACAAGTGTGTTCTACAGGGATACGGAAAAAAAAAAAATAATAATTCTATCCACACAGTCATTACCATGACCTTCATTTTGATTCTTGATGTGATGACAACCATATTTGCAGCTTGTACAGCCGTGATACTAATTAGACTGGAAACATAGCACTTTGGATAAACTTCCTTTTTAAGAAGGTTTATTTAATTCACTTTACCATCTTAGTCTGAACACCTGCAGACAGGCTGAGGGTTGCGTGGATTTCACTGGTTGATAGAGAATGGCCTCTGTCTGGCTCTCACCATCATCACTTTGGGCAAAATTAACTGACTAAGCAGCACTATAGAATTCTGCTTTTCAAATCATTTGCAGAGGACAAATAATTTTTTTTTTTAATTTTAATCCACTGTAAATGAAACACGGTCCTACTCTTAACAGTTAGCCTCGATACCTGGGTTGGACAACACCTGATCTGGTCTCTACCCTGTTCAATAAGAATTGAATCCACCCCATCAAAGTCAGAATGCATCTAAACACTCTGAATTTCTGTACTTAACTTACTGTCATTAACAAATAGTTTGTGAGCCAGCGCTGGCAGGAAGGAGATGGGCGCAAACCCAGAGCTATGTATACTTTCTAGTCTCTGACCTCTTGTGAGATTAACTCCGTATTGTTATCCTCTTTCCCCTTTTCCCTTGACTGGTAGAAAACCTGAAATTATAAGCTCAGGATTGTACTTGGCTTTCAGAGGCAACACTCTCTCTGTGGTCCACCCAATCCAACACGTGTCCTAACATAGACGTTCTGAGGCGGTTATAGGTGGTGGTTCTTCACTCAGAATCCTGATTTTTTTGGCAGTCTTTGCGGAGTAGGAACAATAGCAGACATTTGTTTTGTGATACTTCTTTAACGTCTGATGGCCAAGCTAGCAGGTGGACTCACGTTCCACTCCCAGAATTTCTTCACAAAGCAATGGAAAATAGCCAAGTGGAGTTACATTTAGATATAATTTTCTGAATAGTTGCACTGCCTAAGGCTGTACTGGGTGCAGCATAGAAGTACAGCATAGGACTTAAGCTAAAAACAGAGAATTGTTTCTTGATTACCAGGAATTTAGGATCGAACGTAAATAATGTAGATAGCTCAAACCATGTGTGGTACCCGATAAAGACTGGGCACTTAAAAAAATTGAATGTGTTTTTAAAAAGATTTGATTACTGAAGTTCAATATATAATTGATTTCCTTTACAAATTTATATAATTTATTTTCCAAAATTTTTTTTTGAAGTGTTAGCTATGTATAATAAATTACATTTTTTGAAGAGCTAATTCAGTGGATTTTGCTACTCTATATACCTGTGAGGTCATTGCCATGAACAAGATAGCAGAGCGTGTTTTTATCACCTCCAAAAATTTCCTTATATTCTTTTTTGATCATTCTTGTCTTAGTCCCTGGCCCTAGGCAATCACTGATCTGGATTTTGTCACTGTAGATTAGTTTGAATTTTCTAGAATTTTAGATGAGTGATATCATACTGTATATATTATTTTGTGTCTGGTTTCTTTCACATCTTGACATTCATCCATATTCCTGTGTATCTCAGTAGTTCAATTTTTTTTTCTTTTTTTTGCAGTTTTTGGCTGGGGCTGGGTTTGAACCCACCACCTCCAGTATATGGACCCAGTGTCCTACTCCTTTGAGCGACAGGCACTGCCCCAGTAGTTCAATTCTTTACATTGAAGAATACTACATAGTATTTCATTGGGTGGATACCTACTGTATTTTGTTTATCCACTTCCCCATAGGATAATTTCCAAGTTTTGAATATTATAAATAAAATGACCACAGACACTTTTTATACAAGTCTCAGCATAAACAGATGTTTCCATTTCTTTTGGGAAAATTATTACACTATAAATTAGATGGCTGGGTCCTGTGGTAGGTACATGTGTAACTTTTTTAGGAATCAGGACAGGGCATTTTTGCTGAATCCAGTCACCAAGCAATGCATACATATTTTCATTTTGGAAAGTTTAATTTTTCTACAGAAATGGATAGAACCAGGTTTGGGGGCATGTTGGGGGGGGGATAGAGATTATCCATAAAAATTCATGCTGAAAATGTGCTCTTATAAAATATACTCTCAAAACAGGGGAAAATTTGAGATATAAATGGAGTAAATTATAGAGATATCAATCCAAGCAGAGGGACTTAAGTTCCAGCAATTTCTGGCCACAGGGTATGGATCAGCTACTCAACCTCTCCATGACTTCCTTCTTCTTATTTGTAAATTTGGCATCATAGTAGTGGAGTAATATTTTTGAAGGATGCTGTAGGAATTAAATGAGAAATTCTCTCTAATGGCCTTAGCACAAAGCCTAGGCATAGCAAGACTTCCAACATGAAGTTGTCATCATCTGTGTTATATTTTTAGGGACATATCTTGATCAAACCATCTGAAAAGTGCCTAAGTAATTAGGATACAAAACAAAACAAAAAAAAAAAGAACTTGATCTGCTGTTTAACAGGTTTCATGATTGTGTGTATCTGGTCTTTCCTCTTTAGCTAAGAAGTGTGCCAAAATGACTATTCTGAAAACTTTAAGTTTTAGAGACGTGTTACCCCAGAAAAACAGAAAAAACTAGTTGCTTTGCAAATTACCTTGATGAAATCCTGTTGGTCATATGCTTAGTTACAGAAAAAATCCAGAAAGTTTGACAGATGTTTTTCAAGCTTGTTTCTGACAGAAGTCTGGGGACTTCTTAGAACTAAGTAAAGAAAACTTTCTAGGCCCTTAGGTATCTAGTTAGGAACATGGCAATAACCTCATTATGTTGGTAAGAGCAATGTTAGAGTAATCATATTAATTGAAAATGAGATTCTATCTACCAGTATTTAGTTGTTGAATAGGAAATGTGACTTGGGTACAATGGATGCTTACATTTGTAAAGCAAAAATGAAGAATAGGAAGTTGCTGAAGGCTTGAGGTTATCACACATCAGCAGATATGAAAGTACAGATTTGTCATATTCTGTGAGGTTTTGCTATGCAGTAGATACGATTTTGTCCCTAGTTGATGGTGACACTGGCTCATTAAATTAAGCATTAGTTGGATAAGTTTGGCTAGGATAGGTTTTGCAAAGGACAGTGAGAAATTTTGTATTCAGCTGCATCAAAGCCACAAGTAAAATGTTATAAATCACTTAAAAATGAATATGAATTAGTGGTTCAGATTTCTCTTGATGGCCCACATTTTATCTAATTATTATAGAACCATCCTCCAAATTGGATCTTATCCCTAATGTAGCATCATATGGCATGTATATACACACAAGCATGCATATACTATAGCATACTATGTATAACGTATACGCTATTATAATTATAGCAAAGTGCTTGGGGTGACAGTCTCAGAGTCTGTACAAGTCCTTCTAGGGACTTGTCCGAGGATTGATCAGTTCCTGTTACTCTTGAACTAGCCCCCCATTAGAACTGTGTCTTTGTCAATCGCTGAGACCTATTCTTTTCTCCAGCACACAGAAATCTCCGCACTGCTCTATTTTTGGAGCTGTGAGCAGGTGGAAGTTGATTTGTGGTGAGTGTTACTGCGGCTGTGATCAGGAGATACATGACCAGGATCATTTGCTTCTATCAAGGTGGCAGCAAGGAAGAATTTGAAACAGAATCCACTGTGTGTGCTGCTGCTAATTATTTGCTTTGTTCTTGTGGCGCGGCGCTAATTCTCACAGTATCAGACATTTATAATCCGATGCTATGGAAATGACTGGGAGAAATCTACAAGGCATCTCATAACTTCAAGTGCAGGCTTCCAGGAAAAGTTATTAAGTCTCAAGACTAGAACCAAAGTGAAAATCCTGGTGACAGAATCCATGAGGATTTAGCTTGTGACTCTTAGATGGCACGTAAAGCCAATCTTTAATTGGTTTAAAGGGTGAAAAATACAGTGTGTGTCTAATATTAAGTAAAGGATTGGTAAAAGTCCCTTCAGAGTGACCAGTGTTTTATTGTGATGTAAATGTAAACGGACAATTGCATGCTTGGTTCACGGGAGCCTTGACAGCCCCAGTCCTTACCAGGAAGAACTGCAGCACGCTCAGGGCACTGCACTGGGTCTCCATCCTAAGAGCAAACAGAACTTCGCTTCCCCACTCTGCTCTTGCACGCCCCGCCCCCAGCTGTTCCTTCTGCGTTCCAGGAGGGAGGTTCCTGACTTAGCCTCCTTGCTGGGCTGTTTCCTTTACTGAAACTCTCTTCTGTTATGGATCGTATCACTCTCTGACCTCCTTCAAGGCTATGCTCAGATGTCACCTTCTCCCCATGGTCTGCTCTTACTACTGTATTTAAAATTGCTCCTGGTGCTCTCCTCGGACTCCCGTACTCCTGCACTTTAAAATTGTGATTACTTTATAGAAAGAGTTTTGTCTTTCTTTTAATTGAAGCATTATAACATCTGTGTGCTTATGAAAATACCCATAGCACTGAGACATAGCTGTGTTTAATCCCCCTTACTCTGCTCTAATTTTTCTTTTTTTTTTTTTATAACACTTATCAACTTCCAGAACACTATAGGATTTGCTTATTATTATATCTCCTGCCTATTGTTGGTTTCCCTTTGCCTTTCCTCCCCACCACCCTCTCTGAGGACAGAGGTCTCGGCCATGTTGTTCACTGATACAGTGGAGCCAAGTGGCATATAGAAGGTGCTCAATAGATATTTGCTACGTGAATACATTTATGGTATGAGCACTGGAAAAAAAACAAACATAGTGGGTGGTACAGTTGCCAGACAGTGAGGCTAAGTGACATAATCAGAGATCTGCACGTGGGATCTACCGCTATATTTTATTGCTACCTGTGTGATGTCAGACAAATGATTGAACCTCCTGGGCTGCTCTTCCCTCCTATTAATCTCCCAAAATTGATCGTGAGGGCCACAGAAGTCACAAAAATGAAAGCAGCATTTAAATTTTAAAATGACCTCCCATATAAACGCCTGTCCTTTGTTAGGGAGTTTTCATGTTCCAAAGAGCCAAGATTATCTTTATTGTCATCGAACTCCTAATTTCCATCCTCCAGGCTGCGTCAAATGGATTGAACTAGCATTTACCAACTGCCTGCTAAATGACACTGTGCTGGGTGCTTGACTTGGGCCCCTGTGTGAAGTAATTGCCATTGTCTCCTTCCTTAAGAAGAGGCTGGGCCCCTGAGGAGGTACTCCCAGGAAGCAGAACAGTTGGAATTGAAGCTCAGATCAGATCACCCAGATTATTCATGCTTGTTCCTCAACATGAGACGTGGGGTTTTGAGTAGAGAACTGGTCTCCTTGGCTCGCCTCTATTTATTTTCTATCCCTCTATCACAGTGATTCCCCGGGGCTGTGGGTTGGAATCACGGGGGAACTCTCTTTTTCCTGGTGAGCACACCTGCTTCCCGGGGAGTCAGGCCTCACTGCCACAGCTGGAACCCGCAGAACTGTCAGATCCCAGAGTTTAGGTGTAGACAGTTTGAGAGACATTGCCCTTTTGTTTGGAAAACTATTCTGAGTCACCACCATCCTCAAAGTCTACTAATCCTAGTTAAGACCCCAATCATAGTGGAGCATCTGAGGCGCCCTTAATATTTTTGTCTGTTTAACAGGCTTAATTTAATTCAGACATGATAAACTGTGACTTGAAAAGCACAAGTGTTTCTTTAGTACATGAAAAGAGAAGAAGTGTCTCCCTCCCATCTTGTCTCCCTCCTCCGGGCCTTCTCGGCCAGCTGTAGGTTCTGGGGCAGGTCTGGTCATTCCCCGAAGTGAGAATGAAGAAGCACAGCTTGGAAATGACCCCTAAACCTCATCCTAATTGCCCATGGAGGTCACTAGAAAGCAGCCCAGTTTATTTCTCTCCCTTCCTTCTTTCCTTCTCTCCTTACAGGATGTACTTTATAGTTGTACTTGCTATAGAATAGACTTTATCTCTCTTTTAGTCTAAGAGCATAAAATCCATGTATTTATGAGGGTACCCACAGCACTGAGGTATAACTGTGTTTTAATATTAGAATCGTGTTCCCCAGGGCTGGGGCTGGGCTTGGGGAACAAAGCTGGCCTCACTGATTGATAAGTGAGCAGCCAGGTGAAAAGGATGTCACTTTCATTCAGTGTGGTCAGTCGATCTGACAGTTCTACTGTCGACCTTCCAATTACTTGCTGAACCTAGTGACTTTTACTTCTACTGAGTTCTTTTCATCAGAGTCTTAGTCTTATCAGAGTCTTAGTCCCATTCTTTAATATTGCTGAAAAGACACCACTTTGGGAACATATGCAGGATGGACATGAAGTTCATGTGCAATTTACTATGTTCAACTATTTTAAGTTGCACACAAACTTTACATCCACCTTGTATTTTTAGAAGGGATGTTCCCCCTGCCCATTCTTAGACTTGTCCACTGACTCACTCTGACACCAGGCTATTCATCTTGGCTTGTGACACTTTCCCTCCTGGGAATCTCCACAAACTTCAGATCTGTGTATCTGACCTTTCCCAGCCTGTCTCATTGTATCTCATCTGAGACGGCTTCTAAAGTCACCTCTATCCAAAGAGATTTCTCCTTTCTCCCAATGCTTGTCCTCACCTGGTTTCTATCCCTTATGTGGCATTTCTATACTCTCTTATGTTCTAGTGTGTCTGTCTACACGTGCATGGGTGTATGTGTGTGCTCTCACAAATAGATCGTCAGCTTCCTGAAAGAGGGGCAGTGTATCTTCTGTCTCCTCCTGGTGTTCAGCACCTGGGTACGTGATGTCGAAGAAGGACATGCTGCCTGCTCCTTCCTGCTGCAGAGGGAAAGTGACCACTGGTTAAGGGGTGCTTAAGCAGCTACTTGAACTAGTTATGGTTACTTTCCTAGCCCTGAATCAGCATCTCTCTTCCTCTTTCAAAGTAAGCACCTAGCCACTGTACAGAGACATGGACAGAGCCAGCCGGTAGGAAGAACTGACCTTTTACAAATATGTGGGTGGTATGGTGGGAAGACTAGAACAACTCAGTGGTTTCTGAAGAAGAAACGGTTTTCAGAGAAGAATAAGGGCCAAGCTGCTTTTTTCAGAAGCTCTCAGGACAAATGACAGGCCCATGATAGCTGATTGAATGGTCGATCCTCGGCGTTGAAAGCATTTTGCAATGTGGTTGCTCGGCTTACGGATCAGGTATCAGAAAATCTCTTGGGCTGCATTGCCCAAAGTGAGACCTCAGCAGTTCCTTGTGGTGTTTAAGTGTTTGTGTTCACTTTAGTTATCATCTGATCATATGCCAGCTCGTAATGGGATTGTAGTGGCTTTGTGCAACAATGGAGTCCTCAAAGAGCTGAGGAAACATGACAGAAATGGTGAGTGGCAGGATCTTTAGATGTCTCATTTAATGCTGGGTGATTGAATGCATCCATGTGGAGGAGTTTTTTCAAGTCAGCATCAGAGCAGAGCAATTGTGGCAAAACATCAGAGCCTTCCGTGAATGAGATGGGATGGGTGGGCAAAGGCAATTATTGCAAAGAAGCTCAGAAATCTCCAAGCAGAGGAGTTGCATTGTTTTTCAGCTTTGGAAAACGTCTCTGTCACTTCACATGAAATCTTCCAAAATGCCCCTTTGACGTTTCTAGCCTGATGTATTATGCTGAGCTCATCGAGTCCTTTTGTTCTGTTTAGGAATATAGAATTCTCATTTATTTAATGTGAAGAAGAAATGAGAAAGTAAAGGAATCACAAAACTTAAGGTCCCACCCTAGAAAGACAAGCTTGGCCAGGAGCTTGCTTTAGGAAACAGTCAGGATTTCAGTAGTTTTGGATTCCTCTTGACTTTGTAGCTGCTTCATATAAAATAGTTTCGGACAAGCAAGGCTTTTTATCGGTGACTGTTGACTTTCTGGGTGACGGGTGTTTGGGGTTAGTCAGTCATTTGCTTCACTCAATTTACTTTTAATGTACTGAACTTGAAGTGGAAAATATGACCAATCTTTGAATTAGCATTTGGAGTCTTATCCTAAGAAGCAATGCTACGTGTAGGAAGGCTATAATTATACTACACAGACAGTAGCCTTCCATAGGACAGCCTTTGAATTTGACAGATATGTATAATTGGGACAGCATTTATCAGCTGTAAAGTATTTACCATCTTCCTATTGTTTAGAGCCAGGTTGGTTATGTCATTTATTATGGAGACAAGTCTTTATTTTTGTTGTTGAATTTCTTCGTAGATAGGAAAGACATAACTTCATGTATGGGATGGGGAGATTAGAAAGAAGGTATTCTCGGCTTCATAAAAGGTGAAATATTTCAGATGGAATGTCATACTGTTTCTAGAATAGACATGGGTAGTTCAGTGCAGTCAGCAGATGAGAGTTTCCTTTGTCATTTTAGGCTGTAAATATATTGTAGTTGATATCTCATTAGCATAATTTGAAGGGATAGTGATGTTGTATTGCTTTGGTATGAGTTTCTAGGAAAGGCAGTATGGTGCAAAGAAGATGGAGGAGAAAGTCAGCATCTTTATCTGGAATATTCTCTGGTTCTTCCTGTTTCCCCCTTTAAGAGCCCCTTTAATCACATACCTGAACATAAAGCCTTCCACTCAAGGTCAGGTGATTCAAATGTATCCTTTAGGTTTCCTCCCACGTGTCACTTCCTCGGGGACACTTTACCTAATGCCCTTCAAGTATTATCATCAGATACTGTGTTTTCTCTGTAGCATTAACTTTACTAGTAATTAAATACAATAGAACCTCTATAACTGACCACCTCCCTCTGTTGTCCACCTCGTTAAGTTGACCTAATTTCCCTAGACTGGATTTGTACCCATGTATGCATTAGTATAGTAGACGTAATTCCTTATGTTGACCTCTGTATGCTGATCAGTTTGTTATAGTCTCCTGGGACATCAACTTACAGAGCCTGTACTGTAATTGATTGGTAAATAGTGGTTTATGATATATCAACTCTATCAGATGAGGCTGGGTGTGGTGGCTCACGCTTGTAATCCTAGCACTCTGGGAGGCTGAGGCAGGTGGATTGCTTGAGCTCACAAGTTTGAGACAAGCCTGAGCAAGAGTCAGACCCCGTCTCTAGTAAAAATAGAAAAACTGAGGCAAGAGGATCGCTTGAGCCCAAGTTGGAAGTTGCTGTGATCTATGATGCCACAGCACTCTACTCAGGGTGACAGCTTGAGACTCTGTCTCAAAAAAAAAAAAAAGGAAAGAAAAGAAAAAAAACTCTATCAGATGAAAGTTCAATGAAAGAGGGATTCTATCTTAGTGTTCTATAATCATTCCTAGGTCTAGCACAGGGACCTCCTCTGAGTCAGAAAGAGATCAATGAATGTTTGTTGAAGGAATGAGCAAGAGAATGATTGGATTGTCCCAGCTCTTATCAGTATTCGGCCGTATGGCATTGGGTTGGGTAAGTCATCCAAGGCACCCTCGGTTTCAGTGTGCATGTCTGCACTTTGAAGGTATCAGATGAGATGATTTCTGTGTTAGTTTCCTGTGGTTGCTCGGACAAAGTACCGCAAACTATGTGGCTTAAAACAAATTGGTTCTTTCACAGTTCTAGAGGCAAAAAGTTTGAAATCAAGCTCATTGGCAGGGCCATGATTACTTGGATAGCTCTATTTTTCCCTGCCTCTTCCTGGCTTCTAGTAGTTGCTGGCAGTTCTTGGCCTTCCTCAGCTTGGAGCTATTTATCACTGTAATTTCTGTTATTACATGGCCATCTTTCCTCTTTCTGTCTCTGGGATTTTCCTCTTCTTATGAACACACTAGTCATTTACATTTAAGGCCCGCCCATTCCAGTATGACCTTGTCTTAACTAATTACATCCTCAAAGACCCTATTTCCAAATAAGGTCACATTCTGATGTCCTAGTTAGACATGAATTTTGAGGGAAACACCATGCAAACCAGTATAATTTCTAAGGCCCTGTCTCAGTTTTCTGATTCTATAACTCAGCCTTCCATAATTCTTTCCCCCATATTCGTGGCTCCATTCTCCCAATACTGGTTTTGGAAACCTTAGAGGTTTCATTGCGGCCAAATTGAGAAGTTGGTGTTGCCACTAGAAAGGCATGAATGTTTGCTGCCTAAAAGAAAATGCTGAGTCCGGATGGAAGTCTTTTTGATTCTTGGGACACACATAAAATATCTCCTCCAATTTGATTGTCTTTCATTGCTCATGGCTCTCTCAGAATCAGGGTGAGCCCTGGGGTCCCTTTTCACAAAGAAGTAAAAGCCACCCCTTACATTTGGAATTTCAGCACCCATCACCCTTTCACTGGGCATTCTTGAGTACATCCTGCCCAATTATACACTGAGGCCCTGGCCTCTCCAAAGTCTTGATAGATGTTACTGAGTTTCTCTTCATCTGTCTTGCCTTGCTTTTTCACACTTGAGTCATCTACGTTCCGTCTACCTACCTGGGACTGTACTAATTCTTGGAGTAGCTTTGGCTTTTGGACTCTTTATACTAACTCAAGACTTCCCTTGGTCATCAGAAGATCAAGCACTGACTACAAAAGTTAAGAAAAGGTGTCCTAATACTTCATACCCAGAGAGTAATTTAAGCTGGTGATAGTAGATCTTGAGCCTCTTTCTGTTCTGCTTTTGTTAAGGAAGCCAAATGAATATTTATTGAAGTCCCGGTAGGTGCCAAGCCCTATTATAGGTTATAAATGTCAAAATGTGTACATAGGTTCATTATCTTATTCATATTAACAATTTACTTTTTTATTGTTGGGGATTCATTGAGGGTACAGAGAACCAGGTTATACTGATTGCATTTGTTAGGTCCCTCTTATAATTGTGTCCTGCCTCCAAGATATTTAAATGCTTCATTCATATAGAAAAAAGCAATAAATCTCCAAGGATAGAAAATTGATTATATCATGAGAAAGTATTCTTTGAATCATGATATGATTATTACTGCTTCCTTGGATATGGGAATAAAAGTCATCATAGCCTTCAAAAGACAAACTATACCAGGAAGAAATAGAGTCTGCAATGGAAGCAGTTTTTAAACCTGTAGGCTGTCAAAAAGTCTGTTAATTAAAGTCTGCAGTGATTCTTCCTCGAGAAGTGTGTGCACTGGTGTTAGAGGGGTTGGGGACAGCATGGGGAGGGGTAGGACATCATGGCCCACCAGGGGACCTGAATCCATTTACAGAAGTGAACTCTAGTATAAAAAAAAGAATGGGGATCAGACTAACACTGTAATCCAAACTGTCACAGAGGGCCAAAGACTCCCAAAGGACAGACACATATTATCTCTGTTCTCACATAAGATTTTGGAGACAGGTGAAGATCCAACATGTGAACAAGCATTGGGAGCAGACAGAGACCAAGAGAAATGGTGGCTGGGGTCCACCAGCTCCCCCCATTTCCTGACAGCTCATAAAGGGATGTATTCATTTTCATATAAATATGAAGAAGATTAACTCCTAGGGGTGTTATACACTTCAACTGATAACGTGACAAAGTACTTAGAATATAAATAGACATTATTTGACACTACACTAACATTTCCTTAAAAAAAATAGAATATTGGATTGGTAAGCTATGGTATATGTATACAATGGAATATTACTCAGCCATCAAAAATAATGGAGACTTTGCTGCATTTGTAGTAACTTGGATGGAGGTGGAACATATCTTTCTTAGTGAAACATCACAGGAATGGAGAAGCATGAATCCTATGTATTCAACTTTGATTTGAGGACAATTAATGACAATGAATGACACAGTGGGGCATGGGGGAAGGAGAGAGCAGACAGACAGAGAAGGAGGGAGGGGGCGAGGGAAAGAAAACCAAAAACAAAAAAAAAGAAAGAAAAGAAAAGAAAATAGTGACTAATTTTCATATAAATTGGATTCAATTTTGACCAAAGTACATTACTTAAACAATTTTTTAATTCAACTTGTCAATATGTTGTTTAGGATATAAGTGAAACATGTTTATAACTTCCCTTTACAACAATATATTTTCTCCAATTTCAAAATCAGGTGTATCCAGATCAAGTAGAATGATATTGAAATACTTCTTCTTTTTTTATTATTTATAAGATTTCTGGAATTGCTTGTCTTGTAAAATCATTGTGGTCTATGAGTTTATGATAGTTTGAACTTTGTTATTTAATTTAGTTCATTACTTAATTACTATTTTCCTATGAATGATTATACTGTGGTTAATATGTTAGCATAACAGTATTCCCAGATAGTTTTTTGTTTGTTGAGAGGTTGGGCTTTGGGGGGGGTGCAGAGTTAATACTTTGCATGAAATATCTTATTTTATAACAGTGAAATTGCTTTCTCTTTTGTCTTGTGATTTTTTTGAGGTGAAATTTAAGTTTTCTGAGTAGTACTATTATATCTTTTTTGAGGTGAAATTTAAGTTTTTGTGAGTAGTACTATTATACCTATCTTGAGTGTCTTGCTTGTACTGTATCACATCATACCTTTGTTTAATTCTTAATAAACTGTTCACTTGTTAAAAAGAAAAAAAGAAAAAGAATCCTGCATTTCTTAGGGCCTTCAATTCAGTTTCAAGACCTTGGAGAGAGAGAGAAAAAATACATAGAGGAAGAATAATTAGAACATATCTAATGATCCTTTTGTCAGGCGTATAGTTTGCAAATATATCCTTCCGTTCTATTTGCCTGTTTGTTGATTATTTCCTTTGCTGTGCTGAAACTTCTTAGTTTAATTAAATCTCATTTATCTATTTTTGTTGTTGTACTTGCTTCTGCAGTCTTTCTTACTCATAAATGAAAGCCCTAGTTCAGTGGTTCTCAACCTTCCTAATGTCGTGGCCCTTTAATACAGTTCCTGTGGCTCAGGACACACAGGTGGAGAACTGCTGCCCTAGTTCACTGTCTGGAAGGGTTTTTCCCCCATTTTCTTCTAGAATTTTTAGTGCTTTAGGACTTACTTTTAAGTCTTCAATCCATCCTGAGTTAGTTTTTATATATGGTGAGAGATAGGGATTCTGTGTCATTCTTCTGCATGAGGCTCTCCAATTCTCCCAGCACTATTTATTCAATAGGTTACCCTTTCCCCCCATGTACAGGGCTGTCTGGAAAGTATCCAGCCATTGTTAATACTATTTTTCATATTACATGGCTGGATACTTTCCAGGTAGCCCTGTATGCTGTCTGCTTCATCACAAATCAGTTGACCATACCTGTGTGGTTTTATTTCTGGGTTCTCTATTCTGTTCCCTTGGTCAAAGTCTCCACCTGTATACCAAAGCCAGGCTGTGCTGGTTACTATACCTTGTAGTATTAGCAGAAGTCCACGACTGTGATGCCTCTAGATTTGTTATTTTTGCTTGGGATTGCTTTGGCTATTTAGGCTCTTTTTTGGTTTCCTATGATGTTTAGAATTATTTTTTTCTAGGTCTCTGAGAAATGACAGAGAAAATGGTATTTGGATGGGAATTGTGTTGAATCTGTAAACAACTTTGGGTAGTATGGACATTTTGACAATGTTGAGTCTTCCAGTCCAGGAGCATGGAATTTTTTTCTATTTGTTTGTGTCAATTCTACTTTCTTTCATCAGCATTTTGTATTTCTTCTTATAGAACTCTTTAACCTTCTTAGTAAAGCATCTTCCTAGGTATTTTACTTTCTTCATAGATACTTCGTAAATTTTATTGAGTTCTTAATTTGACTCTCAGCTTGACTGCTAAACAAAGGATATATATGGTCATAAGGAGCTATAATTGATGTTGGAAACTAAGAAGGGTACGGGGTGGGGATAGAAGGGAGGGATTAAAAAAAAGAACATACTGCTACTAAAAATTTAACTTTTTTTGTAAGATACAAGTTTCCTTGCTCTGTTCCCCAAGCAATCTTCCTACCTCAGTCTCCCAGCTAGCTGGAATTACAGATATATGCCCCCAGGCCTGAGTAAATTTTCATATTTTTGGTAAGGATGGGGCCTTGCTACGTTGCTCAAAGTCCTGGACTCAAGCTATCCTCCTGCTTTGGCCTCCGGAAGTACTAGGATTATAGGCATGAGCCACCATGCCCAGCCATAAGGATATAACTTTTAATACTCAAATTTCACAGGCTTAATAGCCTCCACCTGCATAGCAGCTGAACTTCAGAGAGAACATTTATCCCATTCCCCATCAGCCTCTTCAGACTTGCCCCAGGATTTTGGAGGGAAGTTCCCAGGAAATTTCTCACATATTCAGAAGAATTTGTCAATATCGTCCCGTTCCTATCTCCTTGCTGTTTTCTTCCTCCCCTGAATTAGCTGAGCAGGTACTTGGCTGCCTTGGCTGCCATGGCTGCAAGCAGCCCTCTGACAATTCTTCACCACCCACAGCATACTCTCTGATCTGTTCAAAGCCATAAAACGGTTTCTGAGAGGACTCTGCTCTACCCAGGCCTTCTTTACTCAAAGAACTCACTTCCTAGTCTATGAAGAAATATAGACCATCAGATTTCTGTATTCATAAAGCATCTGGTACTGGCTTTCTTCCCAGGATCAACCCTGCATAAGTTGTAGAAGCAAGGAGCAAGTATGAATTCCAGGCAGTTTTAAAAACTGAAAAAACCTTGGGGAGACTGAGGTTGTGTCGGAGTGATGTATGTGAAAGGCAGGTGCCTGGCGGCAGCAGTGAGACTTGGGGAAAAGGACGGTTTGGCTTCCACTCACTCTTTCCCTGAGTCATCCTGAGACCATCCTTGCCTCTTCTTTCTTCAGCAAGTCAGCAGCAACAGCCCAGGTTACTGGTATCAACAGGGTGATAAGCTGATTAAATTAAAAAAGAGAGAGAGAGCAGAGAAGGAAAAATATCTATTAAAACCCACAGCAAAAATTCTAGACAATACTAACTTGATGAAGGATAGAAGTGAAGTACTAAAAGGACATGACAACTTTCCTGAATACTTACCACTTAGTGGGTGATAAAGACCTTGTAGAGTTAAAAAAAAAATAGGGATAAATAATCCTGAAAAGTTTTAGGCTATGGACCAATCATATAATGACAGAAAAAGAATGTTTTAAACCAACAGAAGAAATCTCAATTTATCTGAAAAGAACAATTGAAGAAGAGAAAAAACCTAAAATAGAATAAACATAAATGAATATGAAATAGGATAGCAAAACCAACCTAATATAATAGCAATCATTTTCTTTTTTTCGTTCTTTTATTTCAAAATATTAAGGGGGTAAAAATGTTTTGGTTACGTAGATAACTTTTGTAATGCTTTAGTCAGGGCTATAAGTGTTCCCATCACCCAAATCAATAAATGTTAATGGGTTAAACTTGCATATTAAAAGACTGAAGTTTTCCAATTGGATTTAACAACTACAAAAAAAAGTTAGAAATACATTGTCCACAAGAGAACAGACAAACAAAAAACACACAAAGAACAGAAAAAGTTAAAATGGGCAAATTTGAAGCAAGAGAAACCAATAACTGACAGAAAATATAAGTGAAAAACATCAAATGGGAGAAAAAAGGTATCTGGTAAGTGGGACAAAAGAACAAGAAGATAAAAACATCCATATATACATATACACCTAAATGTGGCCTTAAACTATGTAAGTTAACACTGCCAGAATATCAGGAAGAAGTAGATAAAGTAATAACTTTATTTTTCAATGTAGTAGAAACACTATGTATAAAGAGTACAGCCAATTTTTTTTAAACTGTAAAAACACCAAGCTGTCAATTCAAGAATCTCTAAGAAAATTCTCAGAATTAATATTAATGCAAAGTCTTATCTCAGTTAAAGTACTGAAAAATAAAGATCAAGAAAAAAATTCCTTAAACTATCTAGAGTAAAAAGACGAATGATCTTCAAAAGCACAACAGTGAGACCAACACCTTACTTCTTAATGGAAGCCAGAAGAAAATGCAATGTCATCAGAAAGTGCTAAAAGAAAATGACTGGCCTTCTAGAATTCTATGCTCAGTGAAGATATCCTATTCAGACTTTAAAAAGCAGACAAAGAAAATGAACTGATATTTCACAACAGAAGATGTAAATAGTCAAAAAGCATATGAAAAAATATTCTCCACCAGTGATCATCAGGAAAATAAAAATTAAAACCATAGTGAGATGTCACTACACACAGCCAGAGTGAATAATTATATTTTTTAAAATGTTAAAACTTAGTGTGTTGAGATTATAAAGCAACTAAAACTTTCATTACTTTTTGGTGGGAATATAGAATGATGTAGCCACTTTGGGTAAAGGGCTAGCAGTTTACTTTTTTATAAAATGAAACATATACCCATATCCCAGTCATTTCATTTCTAGGTATTTACCCAAAAGAAATGAAAACATATGTTCCTCAAAAGACTTGGACGATAGTGTTCATGGCAGCTTTTCTCATAAAAGCCAAAAATCTGAGAACAGCCTATTTGTCTACCAATAAGTACAGGCAGCCCCTGGGTTACCGAAGAGATAGGTTCTGTAGATTTGTTCTTAAGTTGAATTTGTATGTAAGGTGGAACAGGTACATTTACCTATTACCTGGAAAAGCCTCCCTTCATAAGTGAAAGTCAAATGTCAGTCAGATGTTTGTAACTTAGGGACTGCCTGTAAATAGAAAACCAAAACCCCAAAACCACAGGACAGAATACTGCTCAACAAAAAAAGTAATTTCTATTGATACTTGCAATACCATAGGGGGATCTCATAAAACATTATGCTGTATGAAAGAAACTTTACATTAAAAAGTACATACTGGTTAACATAGCCTTCATGGCATTTTCTTAGTTTTTGTGTTCAGACATTTATATTCTGCCTTTAGTAAGTTTCACCTGTACCCTTCTAAGATGCACCATAGGTGTGATCCCACCAATTACCCTTCCTCCACCCATCCTCCCCCCTCCCCACCCCTCCTTTGCCCCTTTCCCCATATTCTTGTGCTATAAGAATGGGTTATAGCTTTCATGTGAAAGCTATAAATTAGTTTCATAGTAGGGCTGAGTACATTGGATACTTTTTCTTCCATTCTTGAGATACTTTGCTAAGAATATATTTCAGCTCCATCCATGTAAACATGAAAGAGGTAAAGTCTCCATTCAAATTGTATATAAAACCAGCACATTGTACCCCATGATTGCATTAATGTACACAGCTATGATGTAATAAAATAAAGGGGAAAAAAGTACGTACTGTATGATTACATTACGATTTTTTTCCATTGTAAATACACTTTGTCCATTTGGATATTCATATGAATGGAGTTAACAAGAGAAAAACTGTGGACCTCCATTCAGCAGCATACATGCCTATGTATTGGCAATGTATACTGGTATCTACAATTTACTTTGAAATGCAACCCAAATCAGATGGAAGACTATATGGATAGAGGGACGAATAGATATAAAAACTTTAATTGAACAAATAAAATGTAAAATGTTAAGGTAGGATCTAGGTAGGGGTTATACAAGTGTTCACTAAATTAAAAAAAAAGTGTATGTCTGAAAATATTTATAATTTATAACACTGAAAAGACAAAACATGGTGAAAATGATTTAACTGTACTAAAATCTATAGATATTATTATTAAATCCAGAGACATTTCATGTTTTGTTATAAGATGATACTGTAGAGATGTAAATTTTTCCCAAAATAATCTACAAAGTAAATGTCACCTTAGCAAAAATTTCATATATATAATATGTGTGTTTGTGTGTGTATATATATATGTGTGTGTGTGTATACAGGGTGGCCATAAAGTCCATATGCAATTTAAAATAGTGCACAAATTAAAATTGCTCATGAACCTTATGGACTCCCTGTATATTTTTTTTTTAGTAAAGGTCTCACTCTGATGCCCAGGCTAGAGTAGTGGCAGCCTAGCTCACTGCAACCTCAAACTCCTGGGCTCAAGAAATCCTCCTGCCTCAGCCTCCCGAGTAACTGGAACTACAAACACACACCACCACCCCCAGCTAATTTTTCTATTTTTTGTAGAGATGAGGTCTTGCTCCTGTTCAAGATGGTCTCAAACTCCTGACCTCCAGTGATCCTCCCAAAATGTTAGAATTATAGGCATAAGCCACCATACTCAGCCCTTACACGCATGCGTGCGTGCGTACACACACACACACACACACACACTCAATAAGTTAAGCGTAAATTATATATCCAAGAGCAGCTAACTCAATTCTGGAAAAGAAGACTAAAGAACAAGAACTTGTCCACCATGTTTCTTAAGATTATAAGGCCACAATAATAATAATAATAATGCAAAGCTGATGCAAGAGGAGATAAATTGGCCGAGACGGATTGCTTAGAGACAAATCGGTGCCCACAGGTGGCACCACCGTAGACGGCAGATACAGCCTTGCGAATTTACCAGGGAAGGCTGAGCTGTTGAGTGGGTGGTGTTTGTGATGCCTGCTCACTAAATGGAGAACAAGGAAACTGAATCCCTCCCTAATTCCACAAACAAAATGAGGACCAGACGGATCAGACGCAAAACATAAAAACCACCGTTATCAGAGGACAGTACAGGAGACTGTTTTGATGACCTAAGGGTGGAGAAGGATTTCTTTATACAACTTCTGAGCTCAAAAAGCACCCCCATATCTCCCCATTTCCCACTTGCCTGTGTCTGCTCCAGTGACTGGTAATCAAAACTCCCCTCCAACCACAGCAGATACCCGAGGTCAGGTGCTTGTCATTTCAATAATCAGTTGAACAGAATCTCAGTTTATCATCAGCTCAACACCCCGCCATGCCACATGTATTTTAAAAGACAGAGTATCAACACTATATATGAAAATCAAAATAGTCTTACATTTAAAAACACTAGAAGAGCAAACAGCAAAATATGAGCAACAGATGTGTTTTGGTGATAAGATTATATGGGGGGTTTTGCCGGTGTGTTTAATATATTTTCTTCACTGATCAGATAGTATTTGTAATTAGGGAAAAAAACTTGTGTCCCTAAATGGTCAGGGAGAATGGGGACATGACTTTGAGTGGGTGTGTGACAACATTGCCCTAGAGAGAAAGAGAAGGTGTTGGTAGGCTGTGCCCACACATTAAAAAACACTGAACTTCAAGTTCTTTTGTATGCTTTGCCCTCCCAGGCAGCATTCTGAATACTCAATAAACGTGGGATTGACTTGACCTATTGACTCCGAAATCGCACCTATGAGACTGCAAAAGTATGAACCTGCCCAAACACGTGCACTTGTATTGTGAAAGTGAGGCAAATACACGTGCATCACACCACACGTGTGCACACACATGACCTCTGACTCCTCTGGGTTCTAGAAAGCCCGTGAAGCCGTCCTGGTGAGGCTTGGCTTGTGAGGACCACAGGGGCCTCTATTTTAAGGAATGTCTCCTTCCACCATTGCGCTCATAATCGGGGGTAGAAGGAGCTTGGTTCACCACACTGAAAACATTCCTCTACTTGGACGATCTCTCCTTAAAAAATAAACAAGTGTGTTTCTATCAAAAACATTACACGCCAATTGTTGATTTTAAGCTCTCCGCTCTCTTATTTTGAAAGGTCCTTGTCATCAGATTTGAAATTTGACCAGCAACTTCTAAATGATTGTGTGGTTAGCAGAGGTAAAAAGTATGCACTATTCTAAGACGCAGAGCTATGAGCTCTGGGGGAGGCAGGCCAAATGAGGATCCATTTGCACACTGATAACAATTTTTAAATTAATAGTTTTGTTTTTTAGTGGGAATTGGTTTCCTTATGAATTTGCATTTTGGATGTGGAATCTGAACAGATGCTTTGTATATATGATGAGGCGGAAAGAGTTTGAAGTTACAAAACTGGATTTGCAACTTTAGGAGACTTTTTGCAAGATTGAATATGTCTCCTTATTCATCAGACACATATTTAGCATCTATTTAAAACAAGCGGTGCACCAAACTCTGGCGTCTCAGAGACAACCATGTCCTACCTTCCTTTACCTTTTCCTCCCTCCTTCTCTCCCTTCTATGTTCCATCTCACTCTTTTATTCTGCAATTATTTAATTGAGAAATTTCTGTATGCATAGCAATTAGCTACCTGTCTCATCTGTTTTGAAGATAAAGTGCACATGCAAACACACACATCAAAAGTTAAAACCCTGTGTAGGTGCAACACAGAACTCGTTGGCATTAAGTTACAAAATAGAAGAGCTGTTAAAAGGTGGTAGAATTAAATAGAAATGAAACAGAGGATCTATAGACAGCTAGAAGAATAAGGGGATCACCCCCAGCTGGAAAAGGCTTTGCACTGCCTGGCCGGTTAAAGAAGTGAGCAGCACCAAGCCCCTGATGAGAGACAGAAATTGCGTTTACATGGAATGCCTGGGCAGGTTAGATCTTAGCTGGAGTGGGGAGGATGGGTACTTGGCACCGCGGCAGTGGACAGGGAAGGCATGTGGCACGGCAGAGAAAAGGGCATGCCAATCTGCCTGGGACACAAACTCCTGCAGGGAGATGCAGGGCAAAGGCAGGTTTGCCGTCTGCCTCCCTCGTCCCTGAGAATGTGAATTCAGACGGAACCTGGACAGGAGCCCAGAGCACTGCACGGGACAACTTATTAAAATAAGGCATCATACTTAAATACGCCAGGCAGTGTTTCCAGAGCATTCACAACTAGATTCTTCCCACAACCTTCCTTACATGGCCATGAGAATAAAGGGAAAAATGACCCCTCAAGAGGCCTGTCTCAGCAGCGTGATGTGTGAGGCCAAGTCAATTTCATTGTACACCTGCTGGACTCAGGATTTAAACAGATCCAATCAAGCAAGCCATGGTTTAATCTAATCATACATTTTGCATCATTTTTCCGTATTTGATGCAAATTGAAAATAACAATTAGCTTACAGGAAGGATGGAACAGCGTATTTTCTCATGTCTGTACCTGAGGCCTTTTATTCTAGAAAACCTGAGAGTAGTTTCTAGAAGCTATTAAGCAACCACAGCTGCTTAAAGAAGCTTATTAATTTAAGATAATCTCCCTGGTGTCCTATCTGACTCATCTTAATAATAGAAAGCAGTCTTGCATTAAATGTCTAGTTGTTTGAATAAATTTTAGCTGTATAAAAAGTATCTGGAGACTTAGAGTATTTTATGCCTCTTAGGTAAGCTGAAAAATCAACAAGAACAAAAGTATGATTGGAAGTTTTCAGGCAAGTTCCATAGAACCAGTTGGAGACCAGTCAACGGCTTTCAAGGTACGGCCTAGGAAGTGTGGCTGCTTTGAAGAAAGAGGAAAACGCCGTGAGTTTGTGGTTAGACGGGAAGCTGAGACCATCACAACCTGCACCTCCCATTTGTAGTTACATTCCTCAGGGGAGGAAGGGCAAATATCTTTCCCATGGAGGATATTGCCACCAATCAGCCATGGCAGTGTTTCTGCCGACTACAAGCATAGCCTCAGATTCTTCCTTAACTCAGTGCCACAGCAGGCAGCTCCATGTATGAGAGCTGTTATCTGAGACGGAATCTATTTGGCATTCCTGTCATAGATCCTTATCTGCACGGGCAGAGCAAAATATGCCAAAAAAGAACCCAATGACCTCTCTGAAAGGCAGCATACCAAGGCTTGGTGGTGCATTTCTTCATTCATATGGCGTCCAAGAAATACCTGAATAGGACCCACGTGGTGCCAGGACGCAGAAATGAAGACGAAAGACTGCACGCCCGCCCTCCCGAAGCTTACATTCTAACGTAAGAATTCTTTTATTCTCAACATACACATATAATTGCAAACGAAATGATGCCCATATTTAACAGTAAAGATTGATGGAAAATGTGATGAGGGGTATGAAGGAGCAGTGGGGAGAGTTTCACCTATTTGTAGGCTGTCTGGAGTAAAGAATGGTCAAAGACCAGCAATATCTTACCATGGAACCCATTGTTTAATGAGGTGGTTGATGTTTACTGTCTCTAAGGGGTGGCCCTTAAACTGATGACGTGACACTAAGAGGACCTGGGCCTATAGAAAGACCTGGAGTCAAGTGCTCTAGGCCATAGAAGAATGAAGGTGATGGCATTGGGACAGGAATACAGGGGACTGAGGGTGACACGAGGGCCAAATAGCTGGTCCATAGGGAACCAAAGTGGGCCAAGGAGGAGGTGTAGTTGCCCAGATGGATGGAGGTGAAGCCTCTGCATGTGGCTGACCAGATGGATGGAGGTGAAGCCTCTGCAGGTGGTTGACCAGATGGATGGAGGTGAAGCCTCTGCAGGTGGTTGACCAAATGGATGGAAGTGAAGCCTCTGCACTATAGCCTCAGGTAAGGAGTATGGACTTTCTTCTAGGTGCAATGGCGGTTTTAAGCCCAGGACTTATATGATCAGATAAAAACAAATTATTGATTGCTCTGGCTGTTGTATAGGGAACAGGTAAGAAAACACGGAAGCCGGGAGATGGTTCAGAAGGCACTAGGTGCAGTTGATAGTGGCTGGAATGAGGAAGGCAGCAGAGAGGCAGGTGAGGCGGTCGGGATTCAAGGCACATTTCGGGGGCAGAGCTGACCAGCCTCATAATAATAATAAGAATAATTACAATATTACTAAGCATAAGCAAAGCCCACAAACAATTAATATTTGTGGAATGCTTGCTATGCGCCAGGCCAGTTGCTAAACATTTTGCACATGCTGTTTATTTTAATTCACATGGAAAACCTGTAAAATAGATAACTATTATTATCCACACACTGCAGATGAGACAACAACTGGGAAAAGTTAAGTTGCTGGTCCAAGAACATAGAGCCGCTAAGTGGTGAGACCGGAATTCAACATGAACCTGTCTCATTCCCAAGGCAGAGGTTCGAGACTGCTCCCCATCAAATCAGCACCAAAACCTGGACGTTTCTCTCCCTCCTTAACCCTTCCTACCTCATAAACACGCACTGATTTGCCAATCAAGAAAGCATATGGTTAATTCACATACACTCTCTGACCTGAACTCTACTGGCCCATTTTCTATAGAGCTTAAGTGTATCCAACACAGATATTTAGCCTCCTCCCCACTGTCATCAGAGCACACAGGAAGCCACACTAAATTCTAAATAAAGACCAAAATCACCAACAACATCCTACCATACTTCCAATTGATTGCCTTAAAAAGCCCCCGCTTTTTTCCCCTACACAGTTCCACTGGGATGGACCTTGGTTAATTCTGGACAAGTATGTTTCTTATTCAATGGGAGAAATGTTTTAAGTTTAAATGAGTTTGCAACATGAGATACAAACAGGAAATAGACCACTTGAAATTGTTAGTATAGTTGCGAAGTTTGGTAGAGCCAAGTTATCAAGAACAGTTCTGCATCAAGAAAATATAATCTAGGCCATTGGTTCCGAACCTTCCTAATGCTGCTACCCTTTAATACAGTTCCTCATGTTGTGGTGACTCCCCAACCATAAAATTATTTTCATTGCTACTTCATAACTGTAAGTTTGCTACTGTTATGAATCATAATGTAAATATCTGATATGCAGGATGCATTTTCATTGGTCGTCACCCACAGGTTGAGAACCGCTGCTCTAGGCCTTCTGAGGGGTGACTTGGCAACAGCTGGTGAAAGACGCTGAAAACACAGCTGTGGCTGAATTCTCAGGAAGTTTGTGCCTGCCCTCTGTGCAGAGTGGGCTGCAAGGCCCTCTCCCTTCTTCCTTTCTTTTTTTTTGAGAGTCTCACTTTGATGCCCTCAGTAGAGCGCCATGGCATCGCAGCTCATAGCAACCTCAAACTCCTGGGCTCCAGTGATTCTCTTGCCTCAGTCTCCCGAGCAGCTGGAACTACAGGTGCCCACCACAATGCCCGGCTATTTTTAGAGATGGGGGTCTCGCTTTTGTTCAGGCTGGTCTCAAAGTCCTGAACTCGAGCAATCCACCTGCCTTGGCCTCCCAGAGTGCTAGCAGTTTCATCTTTGAAAGTACACTACGAGTCTGCTCTAAATCCGCACCTGTCTTATCTCCACACCTGGGTTACTCACTGTCACCAGCTCTGCGCTTTTCAGGAGCTGACAGGAGGACCAGCATTGGAGGGGAACCAAGTGACGTTTAGGTCAGTTCCTGAGTATATGCTGGCACGTGAGTGCCTGTCACCATCAAGTAGTAACAGCAGGATGTCTCTCTCCTTGAGCAACCGGTATCTCTGTCCTTCAATAAGAATGGCACCCACAAGGTTGCATCGCTAAATAGAACCCTTCTTTTAACATTTGTTTTCAAGCTTATGCCACTCTGCTGGGACTAGAGAGCACAGGTCTGTTAAGGTGCTTCTCTGTCGGTGTTCCCGATAAAGCCTAACCTAATATGAAAAATAATGAGATCACCATACGTTATCTTCCTACCAAGACTCCGGGCCCCACATTTCACACATTCCCATCAGGCAGAAAAATTACTTAACTCACAGTGTTCACCAGTCTGGGACCTTGACAAATCAAGGGTCAAGGACCCAGGAAAATCTTGACTGTGATGAAATACATGTTATTCACAAGTAATGCTGCATCTGAGCACAACACTGCTGAGCCTCATCCTCTGATTGCCGAGTAGAGGGCTTGGCAATTGGAATGGAAGCAGCAGCTCGCAGGTGTGATTCTGGGATCACAGCTCCCATGAGCACCTCCGAGGCGCAAGGCCACAGGGGCCACTAAGCAACTTGGGTTTTACCTGTGTTCTACTGCTGACTGAGGCACCTGGGCAAGTCACTTCTCTACTCAGCATCGAGTTCCTTATACACAAGAATATGCCTAAGTTGAGGTGGCGCCTGTGGCTCAAAGGTGTAGGGCGCCGGCCCCATATACCGGAGGTGGCAGGTTCAAACCCGACCCTGGCCAAAAACTGCAAAAAAAAAAAAAAATGCCTAAGTCAGTCTGGTGGTAAGAAGCATCAATTACAATTGTATCACAGCAAGACAGTCACCTTTATTTTCCAGGCTACAGGGGCTTGGGAATAAGGTAGCTTCTTTTTCAGTTGTCCATAATTTTTATAAAACCCACAGTAACATTTTAAGTCTGAATGCACAGAAGGATGTGACTTCTCTAACTTGACAAAGTGCTGAAAGGGATGTGATGCCATGTTGTTAATCCCAAATAAAAGCCTCACACAGAAACCAAGACCAACGAGCTCCAGACGTTTGCAATCCCTGGGGAGAGGGCTCTGGAGAGGTCAATGGCAGCACCTGATTCCTCAGTAATCACAGGTACCTGCTTTCAGCCCGGAGTCAGCTCCGATATGCCGAGACAGAAATGCAGGAGGCTCATGGTAAATGTCCACTGCTTCTAATTGAAAGACGTTATTGTCACAGCAATGCTCAGCTTATTTCAAAGTCTCTGAATAGAATGGACCATTCCAATAAGCTTGCTAGGTGGCTGCCCACTCGGGCACCAGAGGCAGCCCAGGACGCAGTTCTAGGTGGAAGAGTGGAACGCTGTGCTCACTCAGGGAAGGCTAATGGCTGCAGGAGCAGCGCCCAGGCCTGTCCGTCCTTGCCCACAAGGTGTTACTTTCGTGATCCCTTCACAGCGTCAGTTCTTGGGTTCTGGGGTGCTCAATGAAAGGCCCCAGGCTCCTTTCACCTAATGGCTCCACCAGCTCTTAGGATGGGGCTCTGAAACTCAGCACTGGGGGCATGATGGCTGGATCTTGCTTGTTGGGAGGCCACCGTGTGCATTGCAGGGCATCCAGTAACATGGCTGGCCTCTGCGCACTAGATAACAGAACACCTCTTAGCTACGACATCCAGAAGTGGCTCAAGACCCTGTTGAATGTCTCCAGAAGACCGAAAGCTTCTCCTGAAACAGAGCCCCCGGCCGTGGGAGGCCTGCACCTTTGGCCAGCTGGGAAGGCACATCGCCCGCAAGAGCTCACACTTTACTGATGAGAAACTGGCCACATGTCCCCTCCTAGAGTCAAAGAGGAAATGTATTCTAGCTGAATGGTCTGGAACAGGGGTCCTCAAACTACGGCCCGCGGGCCACATGCTTCGGTGTGAATTGTATTTGTTCCCGTTTTGTTTTTTACTTCAAAATAAGATATGTGCAGTGTGCATAGCAATTTGTTAATATAGTTTTTTTTTTAAACTATAGTCCGGCCCTCCAACGGTCTGAGGGACAGTGAACTGGCCCCTGGTTTAAAAAGTTTGAGGATGCTTGATTCTGGAGGAAGAGGAGGACTGAGGTCTGGTGGGTGCTCACGGGGACGCAGACACGGAAGGGCACTGGGACCCAGCGAGGGTGTACGAGCAGGCAGGTGTCCCCAGGGACTGTGGTCCCTGTTCACTCAGCTCCCTTCCTCTCCACCACTTCCTCTTTTTTTAAAATACTTTTTTGTGTCTGTTTAAGGGTACATTTTGTTACGGGATACATGTAGATTGTGAAAAGTTTACATAGTGAAGCAAATTAACATGTGACATCTCACGCGGTTACCCAGTGAGATGTCATTTTTCATTTTTCATTTTTCATTTTCTAACCTGCAGGCCTCGTGTTGTGCATCAGATCCCTGGATGTGTTCATCCTACACGCCTACAGCTTTGCTCCCTCCCCCTCTTCGTGCTCACCCCCCAGTCCCTGGCAACCACTATTTTGTTTTATATCGACGTATATTTGAATTTTTCTTTTTTAGATTACACATGTTAAGTGAGATGATGCAATATTTTTCTTTCTGTGTCTGGTTTATTTCAACGAACGAAATGCCCTCCAGACTCATCTGCATGGCGGAATGGTAAGATCTTGTCCTTTTATTTATTTATTTATTTTTTAAGATCTTGTCCTTTTAAAGGCTGAATAATATTTCATTGCATGTATGTATCCCAGTCTTTTTTTCCATTCCTTCACAGACAGACACTTAGGGTGTTTCCATTTCTTGACTATTGTGAATAATGTGGCAATGAACGTGGAGGGCGATTCCATCTCCTCTGGATCTGTGCTCAGAAGAGGCATTGCCGGTAACTCTATTTTTAATTTCTGTAGGAACCTCCTGGTTAGTGTAGTGGTAAGTGCCCTCACCTGCTCCCATCTCTTTCCAGAAGGGTTCCCTCATGACCAAGTTGTTTCTTCATCTTTCTAGATACAGACTTGTGGGAAAAGGCAGGCTGGGACTGCAGAATAAGTTTTAGATGAGTCTTAAAGGAGGAGCTTTTCAGGAAACTGTAAGGAGAGAGGGCTGGAAGGACCCTGGCAGGGGAAGAAGGCAGGTATAATAAGAAAAAAGGAATTGTACGAAGAGCTCACTCTAGGACATTTGAGAAATGCGAAATTAATTTGCGTTTAGCTGCCAGACTATGTTGTCTCAACCACAGCGCTTCCTGGGCATGCCTTCAATAAGGTTACAAATTAGTAGGGTTCAGATGTTTGTGGGGAGTGAAAGAGCTCGACGAGGGCAAGTAGAATGAAACATTCATGGCTCGGCCCATGAGTAAAAAACAAATATGTATTTCCCCACAGTTACTGGGACCAAAGGAACCTGGAATGTGTAGGTGGCATGGCAGGCCTATATTATACATCAAAGTATAATTTGGGGTCAAGACAGATATGTGCACAGAATTTAGGGGGTCAAGTGTGCTAATGCCTCTCCAACATGAAGAGGCATGTAATATGAATCACCAGAGGAGCTCATTAAAATCAAGACTTTGGGCATTGTGCAGTGGCTCACGCCTGTAATCCCAGAACTCTGGGAAACCAAGGCAGGTGGATTGCTTGAGCTCAGGAGTTCCAGACCAGCCTGCACAAAAGTGAGACCCCATCTCTACTAAATATAGAAAAACTAGCCAGGCATTGTAGCAGGTGCCTGTAGTCCCAGCTACTCGGGAGATCGAGGCAGGAGGATTGCTTGAGCCCAAGAGACTAAGGTTGCTGTGAGCTGTGATGCCACGGCACTCTACCCAGGGCAACAAGAGTGAGACTCTGTCATTAAATAAATAAATAAATAATAAACATAAAATGAAGATTTTTATTCAGCGCGTCTGGGATGGAGCCCCAGGTTCTGCATTTCCAATGAGCTCCAGGGAGACGCCGATGCTGTTGGTCTAAGGACCACATTTGAGTAGCAAGGAGGTTGGGAGACACTCTGACACCAGTACACGTATGACCCTGGGAAAGAAACGATGTGCCCCAGTCGACTCAGAAAGTCCTGCGTCTTTAAGAACTAGAAGGAATCTTACTTCTTTATATAATTCCTGTCTGTGTTAGAGGTGGTTCCGAGGTTTATAAACATCTGAACCATCAGATTTTTTTTTTCATTTCAGAACATGGTGAGGGAACATATGATGGGGTTCCAAACTGCTTTTGCACAGAGGTTACAAAGCTGTAAGTGTGTGGACCACCCAGATAGTGTGCATGTAGCCGTTGGGTGTGAACTCACCCTGCCCTCCTGCCTCTCCTGCCCACCTCCTGCTTTCCATTGAGGTTTACTACAAACGTGCACATGGGTGTTGACTGATTATTTCCAGTTTCACAGTGAGAACACGTGGTGTTTGTTTTTCCACGCTTGAGACTTCACTCAGAAGAATGGTCTCCAGTTCGAACCTGGTTGTAACAAACTGTATTAGTTCACCATGTGAACCAAGAAAAAGGAACTAAGCTTGAAGCCTCCAGGTAGACTGTGAGGGGACTTAGAGCATTTTTGTGAATAAATGCTGAAATGAATCATTCTCACACTTCTTCTTCCCCGCCAAGAGATAGGAGTTACGTTCCTTGTAGAAGTTGCTCCTGACCAAGCCAACTGTTTCCAAGGCTTTGTGAGTCTACACACACCAAGACCTACGAGATCCTAATGCTATAACTGACACTCGGTCCTGCTAGACTTCCACCTCCGATTCGGAGCAACCTGCTCCTTTGAAAATTTGCCATTGGAGAAAAAAGAAAATCTGCACACCATCATTAATAACTTTAGCCACTGAGAGGTTTCAAATGATTAGAGTTTTTAATTAATGGTTACAGCTATTTGTTCATGTTTAACCTTTCCTTTATGAATAAAAACATTAGCGCCAAATTCTATTTAGTTCCAAAGCAATTATACAACAGTTAAACACCGCTATCCTAGGGACATTTTCCCAAATGTATCCTGAAATTGTCCATATTTAGAACTCGTACGAGAATTTCAATCATAAATATTGTACTTTCTAACAGGGCATGTCTTTATTTTCCTTTCTCTATCAGAGGTGGCGGTTCCTATTCCCTTACGCCCGGCTAATAGCTGATCTATTTGTGGGGAAGATAAATTGGACTCGTTTTTTGCCAAACACCTTTTTACTATGCAAATTTCCCTCTCCTTTATTTTCAGGCAGTGACAATCGGCTAGACCATCCAAATGAAAGAATATTATTGCCCTTTACCAGAATTAAATAATTTTAAAAACACGTCTTGTAAAAGCAGCAACATAAAATTAACAATAATAAAAACAAAATCTTAGACAGCCCTATTAAAAAATAGGACTTCAATACAAAGGTGCTTTGTATAAGTGATTAGAAACTTTGGAAGTGGAATTGTGGCTCTTCGTGCTCTGAGAGTGCTCCCCCACATTCTGCCGATGAGAGAGTCATACTCCAAATGTTCAAACAGCCACAGAAGGGGCATAAACAGAAATTATACAGTTCAGCTTCTCATCTTTCCCTTGAATTCCTTGGGAGATAAACATTTGTGGTGATACCAGCATTGAGGTTCAAAGACATTCTGTATTTCTGTATGTAGGGGAGATCACGGAAAATCAAATTCCTGTTGTTTTAAAGGAGCACTTAAAGACTCTTGGGTGTGTTACAGAGTAATCAATAATCTGCAGTTCTAGCTATCAAATTACAATGATATTTTTGCTTGCTACCGAGTATTTCGAGTATTTTGTTAACATCTAATGCCCTCCTTAGAATAAAGATATCTAGATCTATAATGATTATTAAAGCAAGTCCTCATATTTTTAAATAATTTTAACATTATCATATAGAAATAATTACAACTTATTTATTTATTTTTTTTGGTAGAGACAGAGTCTTACTTTATCGCCCTCGGTAGAGTACCGTGGCATCACAGCTCACAGCAACCTCCAGCTCCTGGGCTTAGGTGATTATCCTGCCTCAGCCCCCCGAGTAGCTGGGACTACAGGTGCCCACCACAACGCCCAGCTATTTTTCTGTTTTGCAGTTTGGCCGAGGCCGGGTTTGAACCC
>CAUYRH010125854.1:0-17378 GCA_963574655.1 Perodicticus potto | reverse complement strand
GATGCAAGGAATAATTTCTATTCTTTTAAATTTGCTGAGGTTAGATTTGTGACCTAAGATGTGATCAATTTTGGAGTATGTTCCATGGGCTGATGAGAGGAATGTGTATTCAATTTTATTAGGATGAAATGTTCTGTAGATGTCTGTTAAATCCAGTTGTTGAATGGTTAAGTTTAAATCTAAAATTTCTTTGCTTAGCTTCTTTTTGGAGGATCTATCCAACACTGTTAAGGAAGTATTAAAATCTCCAACTACTATAGAGCTGGAGGAAATGAAGTTACTCATGTCTATTAGAGTTTTTCTTATAAATTGAGGCACATTCTGGTTGGGTGCATAAATATTAATAATTGAAATCTCATCATATTGAGTAGTACCTTTAACAAATATGAAATGTCTGTCCTTATCCTTCTTTACTTTGGGTGGTTTAAAGCCTATTATATCTGCAAATAAGATTGCAACACCTGCTTTTTTCTGTTTTCCAGTTGTCTGGAATATAGATAACCATCCTCCACCTTGAGTCTATATTTATCTTTTAAGGTAAGATGAGATTCTTTTATGCAGAAGATATCTGGCCTGAGTTTTTGTATCTAGTCGGTCAACCTATGCCTGTTTAGTGGACAATTTAAACCATTCACATTAATTGAAAATATTGATAAATCTTTAGAAGGTCTAGTGGACATTTTTAATCCTTTCATCACTGTGGAAGTTGGAATTTGATAAAAAGTTTCTGGATGAGTTTACTTTTGCATTGGAGGATTAAGCTGGTCATTATGGAGGATAGGTCTGAGAATATCCTGGAGAGCTGGTTTAGTTATAGCAAATTTCTTCAACATGTGGATGTCATTAAAGTATGTAATTTCTCCATCATAAATGAAACTCAGTTTAGCTGGGTACAGGATCCTGGGTTGAAAGTTATTTTGTTTTAGGAGATTAAAAATCAATGACCATTCTCTTCTAGCTTGAAAGGTTTGATCAGAGAGATCTGCAGTTATTCTAATATTGTTCCCCTTGTAAATTATGGATTTCTTGAGTCTGGCTGCTTTCAAAATTTTCTCCTTCATATTAACTTTAGTGAACTTAATTATGATGTGCCTGGGGGATGTCTTATTCAGGTTGAGTTGTGCTGGGGTTCTGAAACTGTCTGCTATCTGAATATCGGAATCTCTTGGCATGTCTGGAAAATTCTCTTTCATAATCTCATAAAGAAAGAGACTCTGTGCCTTGTGACGTCACTTCATCATTTTCAATTATCCCTATAATGCGAATATTGGTTTTCTTCGAGTTATCCCAGAGCTGTCTGAGAGAATGATCTGTTTTTGCCTTCTATTTCTCTTCCTCTTTGTAGGTTTGGGAGTGTTTGAAAGCTTTGTCTTCAATGTCAGAAATCCTTTCTTCTGCTGCTCCAATCTGTTGCCGAGGGATTCTACTGTGTTTCTCAGATCTTTGAGGACAGCAACTTCTTGTCTCAATGTGTCAGAATCTTTGGTCATTTGGTCTTTGAATTCCTTGACTTCTTGAGACAATTTTTGAAATGCACCCTGAATTTCTAAATCCAACCTTTCCTCTATTTTATTAATCTTGTTTGCAATCCAAATTCTGAATTCAATTTCTGACATCTCAGCCATCTGTTTATGCACAGGATTGTCATTTGCATTTGCCAAATTGCAGGGATTGATCTACTCTGGTTGTTCATGTTTCCAGAGCTTTTCCACTGATTCCGCCTCATGAATATTTTACACCATTTGGCTGGATGAGTACATAAGAACAAGTTGGGTTGGGGGTTCTAGGAGTAGTGATTGACCAGACCTTTGCCTAAAAGCTGGGACTGGTGTCTGTACCTTTTCCCCCTAGCATTTTGCAAAGGACCCATATAGTGTTACTGCTTGCAAAACTGAGGACCTTCTTGGTGTGGTGGAGCTAAGTGGCTCTGACTTATTTTCAGCTGGTCTCTGTCTTACCCTAGACAATCAGTTACTCTGGATTGAAGTCTGAGCTTTTGTTTGTGTCCTTGGGGTCGCAGGTCACCCCAGCAGGGTTGATGTGCATTCTTCAACCTTCTCTTTTGGCTCAGATCCAAACCATCAGCTTTCTTGCTAAATTTCTGTCCTTCAACTCTCCTTCTGGACGGGAGCCTCTGAGGAAAGCTGGCTAGAGACCACCCAGTTTCACAATTCTTCACTGATCTTATGAGTTCCTTTTCCACACCCTAGAAGCCACAAATTTTGATGTTTTTAGTCTCTAATATTCATCCCCATATTTCGAAATAGTGTGCTTAAGTTGCTATTTATTGACTTTTTTTTTTTTTTACAGTTTTTGGCCAAGGCTGGGTTTGAACCCACCACCTTCTGTATATGGGACCAGCGCCCCCCTCCCTTGAGCCACAGGTGCTGCCCGCTATTTATTTATTTATTTTATTTATTTTTTTAATAGAGACAGATTCTCACTTTATCGCCCTCAGTAGAGTGCCGTGGCATCACACAGCTCACAGCAACCTCCAACTCCTGGGCTTAGGCAATTCTCTTGCATCAGCATCCCCAGTAGCTGGGACTACAGGTGCCCGCCACGATGCCTGGCTATTTTTTTGTTACAATTTGGCCAGAGCTGGGTTTGACCCTGCCAGCTTCGGTATATGGGGCCGGCACCCTATTCACTGATCTACAGGTGCCACCCAACTGCCCACTACTTATTGACTTTTAAAAATTTTAAATATATTTAGTTCATGCAGAGGGCACTAAGGATTTACCTCTCTTATCCTATTCTCACATCCTTAAATACATTTCTTTTCCCTCTCATTCTTCTAATCAAATGGTATCATAATTTGGGGGCAAATCAATATTTAACATTTATATTATTATGACTATGTAAATAACATTAGAGACTGTAGCTGTGGAGTTCATTATGATTTCCTTTCTTTTCTTATACAATTTTTGTTTTCACTGGAGTTAACATTTTTCCATTTGTTTAGTGTATGTATTTACCACAAATGTTTCCTTAAACTCTTTAACAGAAGGAAAAAAGCTCTTTCCTGAAAAAATACGAATGATTTAAAAATGTTGAGACAAGTCATGTTTAAAATGTTCTATAGTCTTTATCCTATCCTAACAGCACACTGATAGTTTGGCTGAGGTTATAGAATTCTAAGTTGGAAATCACTTTCAATAAGAGTGTTGAAGGCCTTGCTGTATTATCATTTAGCTTTCAAGATTGCTGTTGAGAAGTTTATTGGAGAACTAATTCTAGACCTTTTGTATGTGACCTATTATTTCTCCCTGGGAGCTTTATTAATGTCTTCTTTGTCCTCTGTGTTTTGAAACTTTTTGCTGATGTGTTTTGTGGTGGACACTTGGCAAATGTCTCAGACTAGAAATTCACATCATTTGTGTTCAGAATTTTTCTTGAATTGTTCTTTGGTAAATTGAATTGTTCCCTTCCACTTTTTCTTTTCTCCATTATTGGAAATTCTGTTATTTAAGCTGTTACATTTCCTGTTTAGTCTAATTTTCTTAATTATTAGCTTCTTTGTTGTAATTGTTTTCCTTATTAGGAGATTTCCTCAACTTTCTTTCTAGGTTTCTACTGAAGTTCTTATTTCTGCTTTTGTATTTTTTTAACATTTAATTTTTAATTTTGGGGATTCATTGAGGGTATGGAGGACCAGGTTACAATGATTGCATTTGTTAGGTAAAGTCCCTCTTATAATTATGTCCCACCTCCAAGAGGTGTGTCACACATCATGATCCCCCACCCCTTTCCCCCCTTCCCTCTCTCCATTCCCCCATTCCTCTACCCCCATGTACTAGGTGATCAATTGTCCTCATATCAAAATTGAGTACAGTGGATTCTTGCTTCTCAATTCTTGTGATGGTTTACCAAGAATAATGTGTTACTCTTCCATCTAGGTTAATACCAAAGATATAAAGTCTCCATCTTTTTTAGTGGTTGAATAGTATTCCATGGTATACATATACCACAGCCTATTAATCCATTCCTGGATTGGTGAGCACACAGTTTCCACAGTTTGGCAATTGTAAATTGAGCTGTGATAAACAGTCTAGTGCAAATGCCCTTATGATAAAATGATTTTTTTTCCTTCTGGGTAGATGCCCAGTAATGGGATTGCAAGATCAAAAGGGAGGTCTAGTTTGATTTCTTTGAGGGTTCTCCATACTTCCTTCCAAAAATTGTTGTATTAGTTTGCAGTCCCACCAGCAGTGTAAAAGTGTTCCCTTCTCCACACCAGCATTCTCCTTCCCACATCCATGCCAACATCTACAGCTTTTAGATTTTGTGGTATGGGCCATTCTCACTGGGGTTAGGTGATATCTTACAGTGGTTTTGATTTGCATTTCTCTGATAATTAGGGAAGACGAGCATTTCTTCCTCTGTTAGTTAGCCATTCATCTGTCTTCTTTAGAGAAGATTCTATTCATCTCTCTTACCCATTGATATAAGGGATTGTTGGCTTTTTTCATGTTGATTAATTTGAGTTCTCTGTAGATCTTAGTTATCAAGCTTTTGTCTGATTGACAATATGTAAATGTTTTTTCCCATTCTGATGGTTGTCTATTTGCTTTGATTGTTGTCTCCTTAGCTGTACAGAAGCTATTCAATTTAATTAAGTCCCATTTGTTTATTTTTGTTGTTGTTGCAATTGCCACTGAAGTCTTCTTCATAAAGTCTTTCCCCAGACCAATAACTTCAAGTGTTTTCCTCACAGTTTTTTCAAGGATTTTTATTGTTTCATGCCTTAGATTTAAATCTTGTATCCATCTTGAATCAATTTTAGTGAGTGGAGAAAGGTGTGGGTCCCATTTCTGCTTTTGTATTTTTAAATTCCAAAATCATTTTTGTTTTCTCAATGTTCCTCTCTACAACAATATTCCTTTTTCAGCCATGAGGACTGTTGGTCCGAGAGCCTCAGTTCTTCATGGTCTGTTGGCTGGAGATCTCCCTCAGTTCCCTGCCATATAGGTCTCTCCAATATTCTGACTTGTTTCAATAAAGCCAGGAAGAAAGGGACCCTGTTAACACAATAGAAGTCACAGTCTTTTGTAATCTAGAAATAAATTGACATCCTTCAATGTTCTTGTATGATATTGGTTAGAAGAAGGCTACTCAGGAAGAGGGGATTACACAAAACCCTATGAAGACCTGAAGAGAAGAGGTCACTGGGAGCCATGCCAGAAGATGCCCACCACACTGCCAAACAGTTTTCCAAAACAGTTGTGTCATTTTACATTCCCATCAGAAGTTTTTGAGAGTTTCACTTGCTCCTATCCTCACCAACATTTCAAGCCATTAGGCTATTTTATTTTATTCATTCTAAAGTATGTGTAATGATATCTAATAGGGATTTTAACTTACATTTTCCTAATGGCTAATGATATTGAACATCTTTTTATGGGCTTAATTTATGTCTGCATATTTTCTTTGGTGAAGTGTCCGTTTAAATCCTTTCCCCATTTAAAAAACCATGGGTGGGTTGTTTAAGTCTAATTACATTTCGAGACTGCTTTATAGATTCTGGAGACAAGCCTTCATTAGATATGAATTTGTAAATAATTTCTCAAAGTACATTCTTGTCTATCTTTTCTTTTCTTCTCTCTTTTTTTTTTTTTTTTTTTGAGATAGAGTCTCACTATGTTGCCCTCAGTAGAGTGCAGTGGTGTCACAGCTCACAGCAACCTCCAACTCTTGGGCTTAAGTGATTATCTTGCCTCAGCTTCCCAAGTAGGTGGGGTTATGGCACCCGCCACAATGTCCAGCTATTTTTTGGTTGCAGTTGTCATTATTATTGTTTAGCTGGCCTGGGCTGAGTTTGAACCCACCACCCTCGGCACCATAACCACTGTACTACGGGCGCCGAGCCTTGTCTATTTTTCAACAACTTCTTCCAAAGAAAAGACATTTTTAACTTTAATACAGTGTAAATTAACAATTTTTTTCTTGTAGTGTTGTGATTTTGCTGCCATAGTTGAGAAATCTTTGCCTGGTTCAAGCTCACAAAGATTTTCTCTATGTTTTCTTCTTTTTTAGAAGATTCATAGATTTACATTTAGTTCTGTGATCCAATATGAACTAATAAGGTTCATTTCCGAAATTTTGCATGCAAATATCTATTGTTCCAACAATCAAGGATTTGTTTAAAAAGCTACCCTTTTCCCTTTCATTTGTCTTGGTATCTTTGTAAAAAATCAATTTCCCTTACATATGCAAATGTATGCCTGGACTCTACTCCCTTCCATTAATCTGCTTGTTGTGTTTGAACCAACAACCATTCTGCTTGATTACCAAAGCTATATAATAAGCTTTAAACTTAGGTAAGGAAGTCCTAAATTTGTTCTTTGTTTCTTCAAAGTTGTTATGGCTATACTAGGTCCTATGCACTTCACTACAAAGGTTGGAAACATATTGTACATGTCTAAAAAAAAAATCTGAAATTTTTTGTTTTAAATTTATGTGTCAGTTTGGGGAGACTAGTCATCTTAATAATACTGAATCTTCTGATCATGACAATGGCATAGCTCCTCATTGATTTAGCTCTTGTTTAATTTTTCTCTGCATCATTTTGTAGTTTTCAGTCAACAGGTCTTATGCATCCATCATAGTCCATTTGTGAAGCCGTAAAGGAGCACCTTAAGCTGTGCAATTTAGAAAGAAAAGAGGTTTATTTGGGTTGTGGTTCTGTAGGCTGTACAAGAAGCATGGAGCCAGCAACTGGTTCTGGTGAGGTCTTTAGGAAGCTCCCACTCATGGTGGAAGGTGAAGGGGATGAAAGGGACCCAGGTGTATAGAGATCACATGGTGGGAGAGAAAGAAAGAGAGAGAGGGGCAGAAGGTGCTAGGATCTTTTTAATGAGCAGCTCTCAGGGAACTAAGGGTGAGAACTCATTAACTTTGGTGAGAATAAAGGGCACCAAGCCATTCATGAAGTATCTGCCCCCATGACCTAAGCACTTCCACCAGGCCCCACCTCTAACACTGTTGATCAAATTTCAGCTTAAGTGTCAGTGCGATGTGGCTCATTCCTATAATTCTAGCACTCTGGAAGGCTGAAATGAGAGGATCACTTGAGTTCAGGAGTTCAAGACAAGCCTAAGCAAAAGCAAGACCCAATCTCTACTAAAAATAGAAAATATGTTAGCTGGGCAAGATGGTGGACACTTGTAGCAAGATGGGGTCTTGCTTTTACTCAGGTTTGTCTTGAACTTCTGAGCTCAAGTGATCCTCCTGTTTCAGCCACCTCAGTAGGCTGAAGCAGGAAGAGACTTTGAATGTCTGTTTGAGGTTATTGTAAACTAGGCTGATTCTGGGGCACTCTAGCCTGGGGCAACAGAGTGAGAAAAAAAAAATTTTTTTTTTTTCAGCATGAGGCTTGGATAGGCCAAACAAACCCTATCCAAATAATGGCAGCATTTTTTTGGTCATATTTACCCCTAAGCATTTTATATTTTTGATGCTCTTGTGAATGGTATTGGTTTTGAAATTTGAATTTCTGATTACTCATTGCCAATATATAGAAACACATTTGTTTTTGTATTTGTTTCAGATACCACATATACATGAGAACATTTGATATTGTCTTTCTGTGTTTGGCTTATTTCACTTAGCATAGTGTTCTCTGATTTCATTCATGTTGTTATAAATGACAGAATTTCTTCCTTTTATAAATCTGAATAGTATTCCATTGGGCCATTGTGTATATTTACCATATTTTCTTTAGAGATTCTTCTTCTTCTTTTTTTTTGAGACAGAGTCTCACTCAGTTGCCCTGGGGTTGAGTGCCATGACATTATAGTTCACAGTAACCTCAAACTCAGACTCCTGGGCTCAAGAGATCTTCTTGCCTCAGCCTCCCATGTAACTGGAACTATAGGCACCCACCACAAAGCCTGGCTATGTTTTTTAGAGATGGGGTCTCACTCTTGCTCAGGCTGATCTTGAGTTCCTGAGGTCAGGTAGTCCACCCACCTTGGCCTCCAGAGTGCTAGGATTACAGGTGTGAGCCACCTCTCCTGGCCCTGTTTTTTCTGCTCTTGATGGACTGTTAGTTCCATTGTATAACTAGGCTATTGTGAATAGTTCTAAAGTAAATCTGGGAGGGCAGACATCTCTTCACCATCCTGATTTCAAATCTTTCTGGTAAATATTCAGCAGTGGGATTGCTAGATCATATGGTAATTCTATTTTTAGTTTTCTGAAGCCCCTCCATACTGTTTTCCATAATGTTTACATAATTTACTTTCCCATCAATATGTACAAAGTTCCTCCTTCTCCATGTTCTTGCCAACACTTTTTTGTGTTGCTGTTTTCACAGATTTGAGATGATAGCTCATGTGGTTTTAATTTGCATCTACCTAATGATTAGTCATGTTGAGGACTTTTTCATGTATCTGTTAGCCATTCATATGTCTTCTTTGCAGAAATCTCTACTTAGATCCATTGCTCATTTCTTCATTAGATTATTTGTTTTCTTCATATTTAATTGCTTGATATTTTGGATATTAATCTCTGATAAGATTTATGGCTCACAAATATTTTCTCCCAATCCATTTGTTGTCTCTTAACTGTGTAAACTATTTCTTTCAATATGCAAAATCTTTTTATTTTGATGTAAACGTATTTTATCTATGTTTGCTTTTGTTGCCTGTGTTTTGGGAGTCAAATCTAAAACAAAAGCATTGTCCAGACCAACATCATATAGTTTCTCCCTTGTGTTTTCTTCTAGTAGTTTTATAGTTTCAGGTCTTCTGTTTTAAGTCTTTAATCCATTTTGAGTTGATCTTTGTAAGTAGTATGAGATAAGGGTCCAATTTCATTCTTTTGCATATGGACAAAGTTTTCCCAATACCATTTATTGAAAAGACTGCCTTTCCCCATTGTATATTCTTAGCACCTTCGTCAAAGATCAATTGAGTTGTTTGAATTCTTTTCTGGACCCTTCATTCTATTAAAGGGTCCATTTTTATACCTGTACCAGTTTTCATTACTATTGCTTTGTCATATAGTTTGAAAGCTGGTCGTACGATGCTTGTTTTTTATGCTCATAAAGTTGATTTTTATGCTCAGGATTACCTTGGCTATTGGGGTTTCTTTATGGCTCCATACAATTTCTAGTATTTTTTTCTCTATATCAAAAATGACATTGGAATTTTGATAGGATTTACATTGAATCTATAAATCACTTTGGATAGTATGGATATTTTAACAATATTAATTCTTCCAATCCGGGAACATGGGATATCTTTCCATTTATCTGTGTCTTCTTCAATTTCTTTCATTAAGTTCTATAGTTTTCATTGTATAGGTATTTTACTTGCTTTGCTAAATTTATTCTTAAGAATTTTATTATAGTTTATGTAGTTATTACATATGAATTGTTCTCTTTTGAGAAAGTTTGCTGTTAAATGTAGAGAAATGCTGCTTGATTTTGTATACTGCAACTGTACTAAATTCATTTAGCTGTAATAGTTTTGGGGTGGAAACTTCAGGGTTTTCTGTAAATAAGATCATGTTGTATCAAACAGGGACAATTTAATTTCTTCCTTTACAATTTTGATGCTTTTTATTTCTTTCTCTTGACTTAATTGCTCTGGCTAGGACATCCAGTGCTATATCAAATAGAAGTGGTGAGAATGGGCATTCTTTTCTTGAAAAGATTTCAACTTTTGCCTGCTGAATATGCTATTACCTGTGGGTTTGTCATATGTGACCTTTATTGTGCTAGGGTACATTCCTTCTATACCTAATTTGTTCAGAGTTTTATCATGAAATTATGTCACATTTTGTCAAATTCCTTTTCTGCATCTAGGAACATAGTTATGATTTTTGTTGTTTATTTTTTTAATGTGATATATCACATTTATTGATTTGCATATGCTGAACCATCCTTTCATCCCAAGGATAAATTCCACTTCATCATTGCAAATGAGCCTTTTAAGTGTTGTTGAATCCTGTTTGTTGGAATGTTGTTCATCTGTGTTCACTGAGAATATTTCCCTATAGTTTTCTTGTGCTGTCCTTGTCTGGCTTTGGTATCAGGATAATGCTGGCCTCTTAAAAAGAGTTCAGAAGCATTCCCTTCTCTTCAATTTTTTGGACTACAAATGAATAACAGGAGAGATTTTGAAAATTCACAAATAAATGAAAATTAAAAATGCTCCTGAACAACCAATTTATCCATAAAGAAATTAAAAGGGAAATTCAAAATTAGCTTAAGACAAATGAAAATGAAAACACAGTATACCAAAACTTATGGGAACACAGCATACCAAAATAGTTAGTTCTAAGGCGAAAGTTTTTACCAATAAATGCCTTCATTGAAAGAGAAAAAAGATCATAAATGAAAAACTTAATATTAATTTTGAGGGCATAGAAAAGGAGTAAACTAAGCCAAATATTAGGAAAAAACAATAAAGATCAAAGCAGAAATAAATGACATAGAGACAAGATCAATAGAACTAAGTTGTTTTTGTTGTTGTTTTGTTTTGGAGTTTCTTTTTTGTTTTGATTTTTTGAGACAGGGTCTTGCCACTGCCTAAGCTGGAGTGCAGTGGCCTCATCATAGCTCACTACAACCTCAAACTCCTGGGCTCAAGTAATCCTCCTGCCTCAGTCTCCTAAGTAGATGGAACTAGAGGCATACACCATCATACCTGGCTAATTTTTCTATTTTTTTTTTTTTTTTTTTTTGTAGAAATGGGGTCTTGATACTGCTTGGGATGTCTTGAACTCCCAGGCTCAGGCCTTGACCTCTCAAACTACTAGACTTACAGGTGTGAGCCTTGAGTTTTTTTTCTTTTTAAATAAACACAGTTGACAAACCTGTAGCTAGTTGAACCAAGAAAAAAAGGCAAAAGAGTCAAAAGAGGGAAATCAGAAATGAAAGAAGAGACATTATAATTGACACCACAGAAACACAAAGGATCATAAGAGACTATTGTGAACTATTATATGCCAAAAAAAATGGATAAACTAGAAGAAATGGATAAATGTCTAAACATATACAACCTACTGAGACTGAATCAAGAAGAAATAGAAAACCTGAACAGACCAGTATGAGAGGAGATTAAAGAAGTAATATAATAAAGTCTCAAGAAAGAAAAGCCCAAGACCTATACTCCATCACAGCTAAATTCTAATTTAGAATTTAATAAAGAACAAATATCAAGTCTCCATAAACTATTCCAGATAACACATTTTGATTTAAATGCTTATTTATAGAGTTTTTGTTTGTTCGTTTGTTTACTGCTGGGAATATGGTCTGACTTTGTAAATGTTCCATGCACTGCAAAAGGATGTATTCTTCTGTTGTTAGGTGGGTGTTCTATAAATATCAATTAATTCATGTTGGTTGAAGGTATTGTGCAAGTCCTCTATATCCTTATTGATTTTCTTCTACTTTTATAAAATTATTGAGAGTAGAATGCTGAAATCTCTAACTACAATTTGGATTTGTCCATTTCTCCTTACAGTTCAGTTTGCTCTTACTTTATGTATTTTGAAGCTCTGCTATCATATACATCAATATTTAGTCTCATTTTGTATGCTCTTGCCTCCTTTATCTTGTTTTTTTTTTTTTTTGGAGACAGAGTCTCCTGGGCAGAGTGCCGTGGCATCCTAGCTCACAGCAACCTCAAACTTTGGGCTCAAGTGATCCTCCTGCCTCAGCCTCCCAAGAAACTGGGACTACAGGCACCTGTAGAATGCCTGGCTAGTTTTTCTCTTTTAAAAGAGAAAGGGTCTTGCTCTTCCCCTGGCTGGTCTGAAAATTCCTGAGCTCAAGCAATCCACCCTCCTCAGCCTCCCAGAGTGCTACGATTACAGACATGAGAAACTGCCAGGCCAGCCTCCTTTATCATTATAAAATTACTCTATCTCTGCTAATATTATTTAGTCTGAAGTTTAATTTATCTGTTAGCACCTCTTGCTTTCTTTGAACTGGTGTTACACGGGTGTATATATTTTCTCATCCATTTTTCACCTTTTATGCCTTTTTCTAACTTTTACTTTTAATCTGTTGTATGTTTATATTTTAATGGGTTTATCGTAGGGGTTCTGGGGATGTCTACCTATCTCTTGTCTGGAGTTTCAACCAGTCTTCCTCTTTTGAGCCTTGTCTAATCCCTTTCCTCAGAACTAACTGATGTTTCCAAAGCCCAAGTCTTTTTAGGGCTCTTCGGTTTCTGATTTTCCCCAGAGCCAGCACTGGCTTCAGCTTTCTTGGACCTACTGACAGTTACCTTTCATTCATCTGCCTCCAGCTTCCACACTTGATTTTAGCCAAAAGGCCAAGAAATGATGCCTCCTGGCTTCCAAATGGATGATTTTAGTCTCTACTTCCATTCTCTCTGACCTTATAGGTTTATACTCGTTGTCACTTTGATGAAGTTTTAAGAAGGAGCAGCAGTAAATTCAGATCCTATCTCTGCTGTGATAAACCAGAAGATAGATTTCCGTCTGTCTCCAATTTTAAATGGCTAATATCTTCTCTCCATTTTCTATCTCTGAAAATGTTACTTGGGTGTTGTCCACTCTTGGAGTAATCTTTTGGGTCTCTTATATTTTCTCTCATATTTTTAATCTCTTTGTCTTTGCATTTCACATCTGGAAGGTCCTCTTAATTTCACCTTTTAGCTTTTTTAGTGAATATTTAGCTTCCAAGATCTTCTTCGTTCCTTTTCATAACATCCACTTCTGATTTTGTGGTTATAAAATCTCTTCAGATCTCTCTCAGATATTAATAAGAGTCATCAATTCCTACATTATCTTCTTTTCCCTATGGGGTCAGCTATTCTGATTAATATTCTTAGTTGTCTTCTTTCATATGGCCAACTTTTCCTATGTGTCTGGTGATCCTTTGTTCTCTGTTCTTATCTGAGGATGAAGGACCATATTCACAGTAGCTGTCATGTCATGTCTCTTCAATGGGCCTCCTCCTGGAGTTAGCAAAAGACTTGAATGGGAGAGAGCTTCATGAGTTGGGTATATTTGTGCACTATAGACTTCATAGGATTTTAATGGTCTGGAACCATCTACTGATGTTAGAATGGGAGCATGTCAGCATCTTTAGTAGAACCTTAGATTGCTTGGTCAAATGTCTTTAGAGAAGAACCTTCTGATTGGTTAGTTTGTTTGCCTAGGGGTAAACATCTGCTTTCCAGCTCTCCTTGTGAAGTGGGGAGGGGTTTAGGGAAGTGACTGACAGGCGCAAGATTTTTGTTAACAAACTTTTTTTGTTTTTTTTGGAAACAGAGTCTCACTATGTTGCCCTTGGTAGAGTGCCACAGTGTCACAGCTCACAGCAACCTCAAACTCTTGGGCTTAAGCGATTCTCTTGCCTCAGCCTCCCAAGTAGCTGGGACTACAGGCACCTGCCATGATGCCTGGCTATTTTTTCTTTTTTGTAGAGACAGAGTCTCACTTTGTCGACCTCAGTAGTGTGCCATGGCATCACACAGCTCACAGCAACCTCCATTTCCTGAGCTTAGGAGATTCTCTTGCCTCAGCCTCCTGAGTAGCTGGGACTACAGGCGCCTGCCACAATGCCTGTCTATTTTTTGTTGTTGTTGTTGTTGTTGTTGCAGTTTGGCCGGGGCAGGCTCGAACCCACCACCCTCGGTATATGGGGCCGGTGCCCCACCCACTGAGCCACAGGCACCACCCCCGCCTGGCTATTTTTTTGTTGCAGTTGTTTAGCTGGCTCAGGTCGGGTTCGAACCCACCACACTTGATGTATGTGACTGGCACTGTAACCACTGTGTTACGGGCAACGAGCATGTTGACAAACCTATAATGAGACATCCTGTTTGATGCCCTCCTAGCTCTGGCCCACAGACTGTCAGTGTCCCGTTGGGAGGACTGGCCACTCCTGTGGTTCCACTGCTCCCGTCTCTAGCGATGGCATGCCTGTCATTGGCTGTTCCCATCTGTTACCTGTGCCCTCTGCTTTCCAACTCCCTATATTGATGTCAATGTCTTGCTTACAGATAACTCCTTCTCCAATGCTCCTTCCAATGTTTTGGAAGATTATTTCATTTTGTACATCTTTATTGGGATTTGAAAAGAAAAAGAAAAGTCCATGTGCAAAATCTGCCATTTTAAACCAGAAGTCTATTTTCCCCTAGTTTTATGAGCCCTTAAGCTTCTGCAGAATAAACACATAGTTGGCTTTTTCTTAACCTAGAGAAATGTCTAAGCAGGAGTGAACAGGATTTCCAAGTTCTTAAGCCAGCTGGTGCCATGTGCCTGTGAAGCACAGACTTTTTATCCACTAGTTTATGAGGGTAACAGAGTACCTGGGATGAATCTAAGGCCAAATTAGCTGTGGCAAATTTTGTGTGATTCCACAAGATTACAAATACTGAATTATTGCAGTGGGGACCCAATAAGCAACCCGAATCTGTGTCATAGAACTAAACTGAGTTAGAGTCTGAGTGTATTGCTCCTTTGCAGGTGATTCTATCCTGCAAATAATACATCATTCAAGGCCCAGTGCTGGAGATGGATTGCTACAATACATATCCGAGGAACCTGTTACCCAGTGTGTGCAGCTCAACCCATCATCCCATTCTGCCATTTTATTGATACTAGAGAGTCCCACAGGAGATGCATTACACATGGAAGAGATGGCCCTTGGAGAAAAGGAAGGCTCTGCTAGAAAACTCTGTAATAATTATTGGAGAAAAGACAGCTACCATGCATATAAAAAGTCTTTTCCCCCCCTCTGCCCATCAACTAAAAGAGAATATACTCACTTTTGCTTCTCCTAAATTATTTCTTCTGCTTTTGTATATGTTCCAGTATAACTAAGAATAATCCTTCAGATTCCTCTTCCAATTAAAAAAAAAATATTTCTCTATCCCCTGAGTATCTCTGGACTTCCACAGATTCAAAGATGGATAGCAGTAAAATGTCACATCCTCCTGAATCTGGTGCTTTTAAATTTCCTATTTCACAATTACCAAGATGTAATTTGAAGTGCCAAAATATCTGTCAAGGAGAATATTAAACAACTCCACACCTTCAGCCATTCTGTCTTCAGCTATTTACAGATATGTTTTTAAAACATACCATTTAAACATGAACAGAAACTTCCTGTTAAACTTTGTATGTAGCAATCAACAAAAAATACAGCCCCCAGTGGTGAAAGAGAAAAAAATAGTTTCTGTATACAAAGTCCTAACATAATAAACAAGCAGAAGCACTTCCTGATAAATAGCACCAAGCAAACATTCATATCCTTGCCCCTGCTGTACTCAAAATATTTTTACTAGACCAAGTGCAAAGTATTATTATCATTAATATCAAGTTTATCCTTCTTGGAATGGATCCAGGCTCTAGTTCTACAGGAAAGTCTAGTAGGAGCCAAGGGTATGGGCGTTTATCATGGCAGATTCCTTGGTTTTAATTTCCTACATATAAATGTTGCAAAGCCATGCATGGATATGAACTTTACTGTGCTTGCTATAACCCTTGCCCAACTGCCCCAGGCCTGCAGAGGCCATCCCACCAAGCCATCAAAACGGAAATTCCAGAGCAGTAAACAGGCTCAACTCAGATCTAGTGATAGTCCTTGCAGGCAACTGCAGGGAAGAAAGGCAAGGACAATGGCAAAGAGAGCTGGGTGCGCACGGGTTCCCTCCAGGTGGTGACACTGCCAGGGCATAGACATAGGCCCTCTTTGAAAAGGGGCCAGGACCTGGGGCTTGAAGGGAAATACTTTCTCATGTTCTCTTTGTTCACCAAAGTAAAAAACTAGTCTGAGCGTTCCCATTGTTTAAATCACACACACATCCCTATAATGCTTTTTATTGACATATCACATGTAGCCAAAACGTGCACACATTGTATGGGCACAGTTTTATGAATTTTCACAAACTGACCCCGCTGGTGTAAGCCACACCGAGACCAGGATACACAGCACTAGCCTCCCCAGGAGGCTTCCTCTATCCCTGGCTCACAACCTCCCTCCAGGGCAACCGCTGTCTGGGCATCCTTTTGTACACACCTTCCTGGACAAGGAATGGAATCCAGAAATTAAATCGTGTAAGTTAAGTGCAACTTTGAGCCAAATATTCAAATTGAGACTGCAAAACTTGCATGTGACAAGGAATGACTTCCTCAGGGATCCGACCAAGGGAAGGCACTGTAGCAGAGGCAGGAGAGCAGTGAGGAAGGGAAGGGGCACTGCTCAAATGGAGACATGCAGGAGAAGGCAGAGTCCACACAGGATGTTAAGGCCCTAAAGGAAAGGAGACTCTGGTCAGAAGGGCCAGGCAACAGTAAGGGGCAGCAGGTACCAGCAGCAGCCACTAAGTTACCTTTGCAATGTGCTGCCAACCACACGGGCTCAGCTACACAGCTGGGTAGGCATCAGAGTGTCTCACTTAGTTGTCACCATCGCTGCCTATAGGAGTTAGGCTTGGAGGCTCTGACTTGGGCCTAACTCCCTGGGCCAGCTGCTGAGGACCTGGGTCATACAGGCCACTGTCCCCCACCCCAAGAAGCTCACAGTCAGGTTAGGAAAGCAAATGGGTAATTTGGGTTAGCACCACACAGCAAGGTACAATGTCTGTCTACACGTTTGTTGATAGAACTAAACGTGAAGGAATGAATGAATGAATGCACAGAGCTCCTCTCTGTCCTGTCTCGGGGGCAAACCTGACAGCCAGCAGGGCTGACCTGTGAGATAGGAGCTGTATCAGTAGCCCTCTCACGAGGTATGCTGAGCTTAGAGCGCACACCAGGAGGGACTATGGGCCGAGCTCCTGGGTCCCTGGGGTGCTCTGCTGTCAGGGTGTCCCATGAGCTGTGGCTTCACCAGCCATGTTTGTTATCTCATGCACACACAAACCAGGAACTCAGGAGGCAGACAGTTCCCAGGCAAGCACAGAACCCAAGGCCTCTCCTCCGTCCTTCTACTCTGTTCTTTCGGCTGCTGCTGCCTCCTCCCTCCATGGCGATCACCACACAGCTGCCCTGCTTCTGTTTGTCAAGCAAGAAAGAGAAGGAAAAGGTGCCTTTGGTCCAAAGTGCAAATCTGAGAAGTTAGGTAAACAATATGTGAAGACACGTACAGCTTTGGTGGTTGCAGTAAGACAAAATAGAGGCTCGGCGCCTGTGGCTCAACGGGCTAAGGTGCCAGCCACGTACACCTGAGCTGGCTGGTCGAATCCAGCCCAGGCCCGCCAAACAACAATGACGGCTGCAACCAAAAAATGGCTGGTTGTTGTGGCGGGCGCCTGTAGTCCCAGCTACTTGGGAGGTGGAGGCAAGAGACTAGCTTGAGCCCAGGAATTGGAGGTTGCTGTGAGCTGTGATGCCACAGCACTCTACCCAGGGTGACAGCTTGAGGTTCTGTCTCAAAAAAAAAAAAA
>CAUYRH010125851.1:0-21853 GCA_963574655.1 Perodicticus potto | reverse complement strand
GGGCCACACCTATGGTGCATCTTAGACGGGTTCAGACAAAACTTACTAAATGCAGAATACAAATGTCTTCATACAATAACTAAGAAAATGACATGATGGCTATGTCAAACAGTTTGATGAAAATGTTTCAGATTGTATATGAAATCAGCACATTGTACTCCTTGATTGCACTAATGTATTCAGCTATGATTCAACAATAAAAACAAACAAACAGAAAAGCATGTTTTTTAAATCGATATTGCCTCATTACCACTTGCAATAATTTGAAAGTAGTTATGTATGAGCTGTTGATATATTAAGTTGGGTTCCAAATTATAAGGAACCCTAGTTTTAGTTCTTACATCTGCTACTAATTTGTTTTGTGTTCTTCAGAAAATCACATCCTCTTTAAGTGATCAGTTCCATTGTCTGCAAAGTGAGAAGTTTTTGTTAATTCATTGATTAAAATGTAGACTTAGGTTCAACCTACTGTTTGATTTTAAATGATCCTCACAGCTCCGTTTCCCCCTAATTTATAGCTGAAGAAACTAAGTTTCAAAAGAATAACGGTTTGTCTAGGATTTCACAGCCAGCAGCTGCTTGTTCCTCTTTGAATTAGGTTCAGCTATTAATAAAGAGACCTGGTGGATCAAGGTAGAAAGTTTATTTTTTACCAATAAAATCAGCACAGTGTTAAGCAGTCCAGGGTCAACTTTAAGGAAGAAGGGGAGAATAAAATTGGCTCACCAGCTAGCATTTCTATTATAGTGATAAAGCCTCACATCCAGGTTTACTGGATGTTCTTTTCATTGAATCTATAGGTTTGACTGTCAGACTTGCAGAGACAACCTGGAGAGAAGATCAGGGTAGATTTCACAGAGGAAATGGAATTTGGGTTGTGCCTACATTGATGGTTAGAAGGTGGACAGCTGGAGCCAGGATGTGGGGAGTGCTTTACTGTGCTGGAAACAAGATGGTCATAGATTGGGAGGTGAGGGAATAGAAGAAGGACAGGGGGTATGGCTTGTACTACTATGGCCCAAGATGGGTAATGGGAGGCTGGCAGGGCCCTAGAGTGCTACTATGTGGTTTGAAAAACATAATTTCTTAGTTCCTGTCTTAAAGGCATTGTATACCTTGGGACCTCTGTGTCCTAAAAACAAACAAACAAACAACCCCCCACAAAAAATTCAAAAAGCAGTACTAACAGCAGAGATGAAACAGGCAGAAGGCTGCAAGAGATAGTACTTTATGTGGAGAGTTGACTCAGTTCAAAAATTTAGCTCCGGGGTTGCCATTGTCTCTCATTTGGGTTCAAGTAGTGGTTCCCAAGCTTTGCTTTATATTGGAATCACCTGGAATCATGTTTCACAAACACTGCCCACTGCCTCTTGCTTTTAGAGTGTCTGGTTTGAGTAGTTTTATGGGGCGTCATTGGGCATGAAAATTCGGAAACATTTTTTAAGTGACTGGAAGGAATTCTTAGTCAAATCTGGAACTCACTGTGTTAAAGCACTGAAGAAGAAATGTTACCAATGAATTATGTTTGAAGCCATTCTATTATGATTACATATGACATTATATATAACAGTAGTGTTAGCATCGTTGGTAGTTTCCTGTTAGCTTCATGCCTGTGGGCTGGGAGGCAGAGATTCAGCCAGTGCCCTGAGCGGTTGCTGCCACCTTGCCCACAGAGCAGAGTGACCTAGAGGTCTTCCCAGAGTGAGGAGGCCCCCTCCTTCTTTGCTGGGTGCCTTATTTGGCAGTGTCTGACTCAGAGGAGACACGTCCCCCATTAGCACTTTCATGAGATGCTTTAGCACACATCTGAGGCCTTCTGGGTTGGAAAGCAAACACAAAAAATTGCAAAATGGATTTCCTGGGATTTGAAAAGTACTTATAAGTAAATCCACCCCTCCCCCAACTAGTGGGCCAGTTGGCTTTGTTTCCATTCTGTGTAGGATTCAGGCTGTGTAGGAAGTTAAAAGTCCAGGGCTAGAGTTAGCAAGGACAGTGGGTGAAGCTAGTTCTGCTCTGGGGGCCAGGCCAGGGCTTGGGGACAGGGCTTCCTTTCTTCCCTTCTCTTCCCTTCCCTTCCCTTCCCTTCCCTTCCCTTCCCTTCCCTTCCCTTCCTTTCCCTTCCCTACCCTTTCCTTCCCATCCCCCAGCTTCTTTAGGATCCGTGGGCGCTGCGCAGGCAACTGGCTTCTTACCTTTTCCAGCCTAGAGGCTGGAGAGCTGGAAGAGAAGCAACAACCATCTATGTAAATTAACTTATTCCCAGTAAAATTAGCAATTCCAGGCTAAAGGCCCCCTTTGAGTTCAAAGTTGTCACCGATAAAAGATACAATTAGGCCAAGAATCCGCCTACTGGCGGCTGGGTAGGGGAGAGTGGGCAAGGGGGCTTGTAGAGGCCACTGTCAGGCATGGTTTGCAACTGGGAGAGGAGGCTGAGAATTAGTGGCCTGCCTGCCTCCTTAGCAAAGTTTAGCTGAAATTGCTGCTACTGTCTGTAAAGATTAGTAGTTTGAAGAGCTACAAGTGCCTCGCCTGCTGATTGAAATTATTTATAAGCCACATATTTTTTTTAGCATGAGTGGAGGTAGCTTATCAAAAAGACACTATATGATGAGGTATAAACTATTTTGTTTAGTTTGGCTCAAGTTGAAATAAATAACATTTGTTATTTTGCTGTCTCTCATCAAGACAGCAATAATTCTAGAGGTCACCCAGAGTGGGAAAGACTAGCCCAATTATTAAAATATTCAAAGAGAAGGTTGAGCAAGACAGGTTTGCCGTTTTAGCAGTTCCCTTTTCCTGAAGCGTTTCCCCATCAACTGAAGGGAAAACAGTGAAGGGTAAGGTGCAGGAAATGAGAAAGGTCAATTGTTTGTATCTAGAGGCTTTTACTGCCCCAGTGACGGCCAGGTTTGCTGAAGAATGAGGTCTGTCTATAAAGGTTTTGGTCTACTCTGAAGGTTCATAGGAGGGCCGTGACAAAAGCTTTATTAAGGACACTTTGAGCAAAAGATGGATGTCAGAGCAAGTGAGAAAAAAAGAAGGCAGTTGGAAAAGGATATGAATGACTTTCAAGGAGACATTCTGTTTGATTTCTTTAAAAGATTGCAGATCAAATAAATAGACAGTAAAGTAATAATAGTAAATATTTACTTATGTCCAACTATGTGGCTAGCACTATTCTAAACATTTTACATGTATTAACTTATTTATCCTCACAAAAGCTTGTGAGGTAGGTCCTTGTATCATCATCCCCTTTATGGTTGAGGAAAATAAGGCAAAGAGAACTTTAAAATCTTACTTAAGGTCAAATGTGAGTATATGATGGATCCAAAATATGATTTGAGAAAGTCTGCTTCCAGACCTCATTCTATTAACCAACAGTTCTCAAATTGCAGTCCCTGAAGCAGCAGCATCCTCATCCCTTGGGAACATGTTAGAAATGCAAACTCTGAAGCCCCATCCCACATCTGCTGAACCAGAAACTCTGGGAGTAGGAACTAGCAATTTCACTTAAAAGATCTCATTTCTGTATTTTTTGCTGTGAGATCCTGCTGGCTGAGGTTATGTATCAGTTTCCTATTGCTGCTGTAACAAATTACCACAAACTCAGCGGTTTAAAACAACACAAATTTATTATTTTACAGCACTAGAAGTCGGAAGTCAGCTACAGGTCTCACCGGGCTAAAGTCAAATTGTAGGCAGAGCTGTGGTCCTTTCTGGAGGCTCTAGGGAAGAATCATTTTCTAAGCTTATTCAAGTGTTGGCAGAATTCAGTGCCTCGGGGTGGTGGGACTGAGGTACCCCTTTCAGTGCTGGCTCTCTTCCAGCAACTACCCTTAGCTCCTGGAGGCCTCTACATGGTCCTTTCAGACAGTATCTTACGTCTTAGAACCAGCTTTAAGGCATCAGATTCTTCTGATACTGCCGTCTTTCTAATTCAGCCAAGGAAGCTTCTCTACTTTCAAGGACTCATGTGTTTAGATCGCATCCACCCAGGTGAACCAACATGATCTTCCTACTTTAAGATCCACACTCTTAATCACATTGGCCAAGTCCTTTTTACCATGTAAAGTCACACATTCACAATTACAGGGATTAGGGGGTGTGGATATCTTGGGGGAAGATTTTTTCTACCTTAGGTTACTAGCTTGTTCCATATGTTTCTACAAATAAGAATGTGTGTATGTCTCTGTGTGTGTGTGTGTAGCTCTATGTTTTTTTCTTTTTTTAACTAAACAGGGATCTTATTAGACATTTTGTTTTGCAAATGGCTTTCTGTTCACTTAACAGCATAGTATAGGCATCTTTCCAAATCATTACACATAGTTCTGCTTCATTCTTTTGAATGGCTGCCTAGTGGTCCAGGAGATGGTTACACATTACATCATTTCTTTAATCTAGTCTCATGGATAGATATTTGAGCTGTTTTCATTTTTTATTCTTTTAAACATAGAGGCAGTGGCCACCGCTGTACCTATGTCTGTGCATTTCAACATTTTTGCTGGCCCATAGTCTGTCTTACACATGCAGCCAGTGCATGATCATTTTAAAACATAAGCCTACTGGGTGGCACCTGTGGCTCAGTGGGTAGGGTGCCAGCCCCATATACCGAGGGTAGCGGGTTCAAACCCAGCCCCAGCCAAATTGCAAGAAAAAAATAGCGAGGGGTTGTGGCAGTCACCTGTAGTCCCAGCTACTCAGGAGGCTGAGGCATGAGAATCGCCTAAGCCCAGGAGTTGGAGGTTGCTGTGAGCTCTGATGCACGGTACTCTACTGAGGGCAATAAAGTGAGACTCTGTCTCTAAAAAAAATAATAATAAATAAAACATAAGCCTACTAAATGCCTTTTGCTGTCTTCCTATCTCATTTAGGTAGTCTAACTTCCTTACCATGCTCTACAGGGGCCTTCAGAATATGGATACCTACTACTTCCATGACCATGATATTTCCCGTTGTTTACTCCACTCCTGCTACACTGACCTTTCCGTGATCCCTCTAACACACCAAGCCTCTTTCTTCTTCAAAACTTTACATTTTCAGTTTCCTCCTTCTGGAAGGCTTTTGCTGTAGAACTTCATGTGGCTCACCCTCTGACATGTTTCTCTGACATGACACCTTATTAAATGAGTGTATCCAGGCTTTCCACCCAATAAACACTATCCTTCCTTCCCGCATCACTCTCATCCCCTCATTCTGCTTTCTCTCTCTCTTTTTTTCATTAATGGAATGCACTAGCCTATCTACTTTCTCTTTTGTTTTGTTATGTATTACTCGATATATGTGAAATGCATGCACAATAATGCATGTCATGTTTAAGTTATGAATGATTATGAACAAGGCAACGAAATGAGCACACTGTGCTGTATTTTCTTTCAGAACACTGATCCCTACCTGGCATTGTTTTTATAGTCTTGTTCCTTGTTTATTGCTGTTTCTTCAGTGTCTAGCTCACTGTCTGGCACATAGTAGGTATTCAGTAATTATTAAATGAATGAATTTGTGAAGACAGATGACTAGCAGTGTAATTTCTCAGGCAAAGGAATTTCAAATTACCCTTTGACGGTCATGCTACCATACACTCCCACCAATAGTATAGTGTTTCAAATTTAATTTTTCATGTGAAATACTTTTTTGAAATATGTAGGTTGTTAATTATAATTAAAAATAAATCACAGGATTCTGGTAGCAAAGAATAACTCTTTTAATTATTTTCTTACCAAGGATGGTGTGGATAGCTTAGTTGTCCATGGAGATTTTATCTTCAGCTTGCTTTCCACAATCTGGAAGTAGACGAGCTTCTCCCCCACCATGTTTTCTGGCTGGAAGAGGAAGGCAGAGAGCAAGGCAATGGAAGAGAGTATGTGTTCCTCTGTGAAATAAAGAGATTAAAGGTTAAATACAATCAGATAAAAACGTTATCTTCTTATGAAGCCTTCCAGACTAGTCTATGCAATATAGTAACCTTCATCTCATTTACTTTTTTATCACTTATATTAAAGTTTCATTTATATATAATAAAATTCACACATGTGAAGTGTACAGGTTGATGATTTTCTTCTTTTTAAATTTCGACATGGTCATCAATCCTTTTTACCTCTAAAGTTACATCTAATATATGTTTTATTTTGGATAAATATTCTGAAGAAATTTATTCTCACAGAAGGAAAAGTATTTGCAAATCCACTCAGACTTTCAAGAGGTACAGTGTGAAAATTTTGAGGTTTATGGTCTTCTCCTTGTCTGTTCTTTCTACAGCCTTTCCAGAAACTGCACCATATCACAAAATGTCTATTGTCATGACATAATTGCGATACAAAGTGACAATGGAAACCTTTCTAGAAAGTTGTAAGAAAAGTTCACATGAGGGTGAGATAAATTCCAGTTGCTGGCATCAAGGAAAGTTCCATGGAGAAGTATCATGGTATCTGAGATGGAACTTGGTGCTTTTTAGAAGCTAGACACTTGGAGATGGAAAAACAACAAAGAGAATAATGTGAGGAAACACAGAGACCAGAAAATATGGGGTATGTATATATAGGCAGCTTTGGATATTTTTTCTGGAATATAGGTTGTAATGGAGGCAAAAAATGGGGTGAAATGGGAAGATAAGTTGGGACAAGATCATGGGATGGACAAATGTTTCTCTTTAAAACTCCAGCCTCACATGATCGTACTCTTTCCTTCCCTTGGCTTCCCTTTGCTTAGTTGAGTCATGCTGTTCCCTTTAAAACTAACTTGGCTAAATGCTAAGAGAAGCCAATAAAGAAACCAAATGGCCACAAGAAAATATGTTCAACATTATTAGCCATTAGGGAAATGCAAATTATAACCAACTATAAACCTACTGGTATGGTTAAAATAAAAAATAGTGACAACACCAAATGTCAGTGAGGATGCACAGAAACTGAATCACTCCTACATTCCGGGTGGAGTGTAAAATGGTACAGCTACTCTGGAAAACATTTTGGCAATGTCTTAACAAACTAAATAAGCAACTACAACTCAACCAAGTAATTGCATTTCTGGGCATTTATTCCAGAGCAATGAAAACTTATGTTCACATAAAAATCTATGCAACAATTTTGTTGCTAAAAATTTGGGGATAAGACAGATATCCTTCAATGGGTAAATGGTTAAATAACCCATAGCATAACTGTACCATAACAATAATAGAAAGGAATACACTATTGATATATGCAACAACTTGAACGGATCACAAAGGCATCTTGTTGAGTGAAAAAAATCAATCTCAAATGGGTACATGATGGATTTTTCAATATATAATATTTTTGAAAGGACGATTTTTGAGATATAGAGAATAGATTGGTGATTGCCAAGGGTTAGGAATGGGCATGGAAATGTGGGAGGAAAGTAAGTGAGGTTATGTGATGAATCCTTGTGGTGGTAAAGAAGTTCATTATCTTGACTGCTATGTTTCTATGATAACACATATACAGACACACAGACACACACACACACGAGCACAGGTAGAACTAAGGAAATTTGAATAAGAGCAGTGAATTGCACCAATGCAGTATCCTGGTTGTGATATTATACCATACTTTTGTAAAATGTTACCATTAGGGGAAACTGGACAACAGGTACATGGGAACTCTTTGTGTCCTTTCTCACACCTGTGAAGGAATCTACAATTATTTCAATAAAAATTTCAGATAAAAAATCCCAATGGCACAAAGTTCTCAATACCTATTATCTGAACTGTGGAAACTAACATCAATCCTTAAAAGTCAGGCATCTCTTCATAGTCCCTTGAACTGGCCTTTACCACCCTAATTAATCATCACGTGGTCAGAGTCATCTTATTTTCCACCTTTTAGAAACTGGATGATGAGTTCTATTTTTAGACATCTGAAAAACTCCAGGTTCTAACATTCCTAGCTACTCAGGACTCTTCCATTCAGTTCTGGTTTTTATTTGTTTTTCTTCATTTTTTTTTTTTTTTTTTTTTTTAGGCAGAGTCTCACACTGTCACCCTGGGTAGAGAGTTGTGGCATCATAGCTCGTAGCAACCTCGAACTCCTATGTTCAAGCTGTCGTCCTACCTCTACCTCCGAAGTAGCTGGGACTACAGGTGCCCACAACAAGGCTAGTTTTTTTATTTTTAGTAGAGACAAGGTCTTGTTCTTGCTTAGGCTAGTCCTGTATTGTGGAGCTCAAGTAATCGACCTGCCTCAGCCTCTCCGAGTAGTAGGATTACAGGTGTGAGCCACGCCACTGCACTGGATCAGTTCTGGTTTTTAATTTGAGAGATTCATTTCATTCATAGCTGATTGAAAAAAACGAATGGCTATAATTTCCGGGTGAGATCTGAACCCCAGGTGTGGCAGCCATGAATGCACACTCCTTAGATCTCTCTTTACGAAAGAACTTGCTGTTTATCTGCAAGGAGAACAGTGAGCTGACACCCTCCAAGTGTAGTACCTTCAGTAGCTGTCTCAGTGTGTGAGGTAAAAAGATACTCTTCCCAGGTGGTCTGCAGTCAATGATTGAGCATGGCATGATTGGTGGTGCCTGGCCTTTTCTGTCTAATGTGGGATACCTTTCATGGGAAGTCTTTGCTCCACAGATCCTTATTGGGTTTGTTAAGACTTTTTCAAGTCTGTGATTTGATCTGAAGCTATCTCTACTAAATCTTGCTTCTTCCCCACTTTCCTTTCACAGATATTATATCTGCAAGGCAGTCTGAAGGTTCTCCCTGATCATCCTGCCTTATTCCCTCTTTAGCTTTCATAAACATTAAGACCCCAATAAACCTAACATTGCATTCCTAACTCCTTCTTAAATCTGCCTCCTGATACCCAAACTGACCTACAATAAAAGTAGTTTTAAAACTCCTCCAGTTACAGACCCACAGTATAGCATTTCTTTATCTGAACGGTATCCATGACATCCATCCTGCAAGAATTATAAACATTCAATAACAGAAGAGTTGTTCTCTCCTGTTGGTTGTTGTAATCAGTATGTCAGATGTTGTTCTAGCTTGTTAAGTTGGATTAGGGTGGTAGGAGGAATGCTGTAATGCAGGGAGGCCAGTGGGATTAAAGAGTGGAGAGAAACAGTGAAGTTGATGTATTCATTAGGACACCAATGTAGAAGTGAAAGTTTCAGTGTCTTCCACTAGCACCTGTTTTCTACTAAGAGTCCCAGATGCTACTTCTGACACCTACTTATTGGATGAGTTAAACGCTTTATTTATTATTTAGAATTAAATGGTGATTTCATTAATGTCAAGGATCAAAACCAACACAAAGACTTTGCTAAGTCCCCTCTCACTGTTCCAAAGAAATATGTTGATTTAAGCTAGTCATCTTACGGTTGTATATAAAATCTATGATATTTTATCATTATTGCGAGAATAGTGCAGGATTTTAATTTTTAAAAAACTCTAGAAATCCTAGGTGGTCCTGGGAAGCATATACATATTTAAACAGAAAATAACATTCCATATTTCGGAAAAGGCATCCCCTTTACACACACTTCCCCTGCACGCTTGGGAAAAGGCTCCATTTCTCTTACTCTACTTGACTTGTCAGATTTTTCTGACATGTCATTATGACCATACTGATCACAACTGGAATTCGTGCTAGCAGATTTTCTGGACATGGTGAGTCAACTACTGAAATAAAATAACTGTGTTTGGTTAAAGTGTTTTCTTTTTTGTTCTGCTCTGAAGGCAAATTAGGACTATCAAAAGTAGTTTGTTTTATTTAGTTGAACTTCTTTTACCTTCAGTTTTTATATATTTTGCTGCTCATTTTGATTTTGAATTCATAATATTTGTAAACATTTAAGGTGGCTCAACTCCAGTAGCACCATGGTTACGGTGCCAACTTCATACACCAAGGGTGCCAGGTTTGAACCTGGCATAGGCCAGCTAAACAATAATGACAATTGTAACAAAAACTAGTCGGGCATTGTGGTGGGTGCCTATAGTCCCAGCTACTTGGGAGGCTGAGGCAAGAGAATCACTTAAGTCCAAGAATTTGAGGTTGCTGTGAACTGTGATGCCATAGCACTCTACTGAGGGCAACATAATGAGACTCTATCTCAAAAAAATAAATAAATAAATAAACAGTTAAGGTTTATTTTTGGGTAAAAAAAATGTAGGATTAATTTTCATTTTCCAAGTTAAATAGTTCCAGAAGGATCTAGACACTGGAAGGCTGGGTAATCTATTTTTACTGGCAATGTACCTAGCTCTACTACTTCTAAATATGATGTCAAAAGCATCAAGGATATTTTAGCCACAGGGGTCTTGAGCTGACGCTTAACTCTCAGACCTAAATCATTCTTTGATTTGTTTGGTCTTCCAACAAAGTTTTGAGTACCTGTTGCATACTTGGCTTTGTTTCAGTGTTGAATTTGCTGTGGTGAGTAAGACAGTGCTGCCTTAACTGAAGCTTATACATTAGTGGGGGGAAACAAACTATTAATTTCATAATGTTGGGTATTGGTTAAGTGTGATGAAGAAAAATGGAGCAGGGTAAAAGGCTACAGATATCTAAGGCATTGTTTTAGAAATTGCAGTCAGAACATTTTTCTCAGATGTACCATTTGGGCAGGGACCTGAATGTAGGGAGAGTAAGCCATGAGGAGATATAGGGAAAGAATGGTCCAGCCAATGGAAATAGCAAAAGCAAAGGTCCCAAGGTAGGAGTTGCTTGGTATGTCTGAAGTTTAGCAAGAAGACTGCCAAGTTTGGAGCATAGTGAGGTTAGAGAGGTCAACAGGAACACAATACTGGAGGATTCCAGGCCGTGGTAAACATAAGAATCATTTCTAAACATGGCATTCCCATCATCTTTATCACCTTTATCAGTCAGTCATCACATTTGTTAACATTGTCAGTAGGGTCTAACCCCCTCACCTTAAATTGCCATTGGATTCTTTGACATACATTTGCTAGGCATCGGCATCTATTTTGAGTTAGGGACTGTGCTCAATGTAAATATGTATAAATAATGTATACATATTTTCATATGTATAAATTTGTATAAATAATACCTTCTCTCTGGCCCCTGACTGCTAACAGTCCAAGAAGGAAATGCAGACATATCTGATATCATCATTTGCTTTTTTTTTTTTTTTAGCATTAAGAATATGTAACAGAGGAAATTACCTGGAATAAATAGCAAAAATGTTTTCTGTCTCTTCATGACTTCCCCCACTCTTTTGAGGCCTGCATCCCTGCATGGGGCTGTGGTCAGGAGGGGCAGAGGAATGTCTTTTGTTCTTTGTGCTATAGGAAATGGTTCAGCTAACTATGAAGATGGAGATGGAGGCCCAGAGCTTGGCTAGTGGGAGCTAGGGATGAGGGGGCCTTCTAGGTGGGTGGAGGTCATGGCTTCATCTTCAGCAAAGATAGGATGATTAGAATTATTAACCTTTAGTTGAACAACTGACCCTCCCTTTAAAAAACTCTGTGTTTCTGCTCATGTTCAGGAAATTTGGTACTTTAGGATGAGAGTCCCTCATTTTTCCTCCTTTGCAAAGTAATAAACTTGTCTTTCCTTCTTCTCAACCACTTGTCCCATTCTTCTTATGTGGCCTCAAGGATAGGTGTTGAGCTTTTGGTAACAGATCTTAGGAGAAGTATGAGACACTATGGAAATGCATTTTGCTAATTTTGTCGTCGTTAAGTAAGGGATTGCAGTATTAACATCCCACAAAAATAATTTCCTACATTTTTGCAGTGTTTACTGTTTATCATGTATTTTACATTATAGCTCTAATCCTGACCCAAATGAAATAACTTAGAAACATTTAACCCAAGGCCTGTCCCTTAGCAGACACACAGTAAATGGAAATTCACCTTTTCTTCACAACCATCTGAAGGTTGCTCATATTGGAGCTATGTTCAGCAATTAAGTAATGAGTTCATTGCTAAATAACCAATAAATACCTGGGCAAAGATCTTGGGTCAAACTCTTGTTCCAAGAACAGAGAAGTGCTCAGGTTATTGCATTCTGTGGAGGACTGGTATTAGATTTGTCAAGATTTTTGTAGAAATGAGCAGGAATCTCAATACAGGAACCTAATTAGCTACATATTGCACTTCATGAGAACTAGAAAAAGGATTGAGGGAAATAAAATTTTTCCAAATTCAGCACACACCAGTGAATTATATGATTTGGTGGCAATTATTATTATTTTTTCTTTTGCAAGGAATTCCAGTGTACAGGAGAATAGTAAGGTTGAACACCATCACTGCCTGGTTAAATGATTCCCCAAATGATGTCTTCAGCCTCCAGAGACACCACAAAGGATTCCTGGGCAAGAGTATCTGATTATATTCTATGGGTGTTTCCTATCTTGATTTTACAACTTGTCATTTTACCAGGTTGATTAGAATTTTAGACATATTAGACACTACCATTGGAAGAAGATCAAATAAATACCTCAAAAAGCCTTGCTCTTTTGGTTTTCATATCAGTTTACCACTGAGGAACTTGGTTTAGATGAATTTGAGTTACAAAGGTCAGCATTATGTGGTCACTTGATACTTGAACGGAAATGTGTAATAGTCCCCAAGGGTTACAGCCGAGAGGGTTGGCAGGAAGAATTCTTTAAGGCTGAAAATCTACCCTTAAACGGACATTTTTCCTCCAGTTTTTTTCTAGAATCACCCACTGCACTCAATGCCTGGAGAATCAGAGGGACTCCATGGAACTTGGGAGAGTGTTGAGCACAGCTTCTAGCAGTTGTTTCTTCTATATTTTATTTCTCTTTGGGACCAATCAAGATCATTTGGCTTTGCATTTGGTTTGCATTTCTAGTCCTTTAAGGGGTAATATTATGATATTAGCTTGTGATCCTTCTGTATTTTTAATGTAAACATATAAGCTACATACTTCACTCCTAACACTGTTTTTGCTATATATCATAGATTTTGGATGCTTGTGTCTTGTATGTCATTCAGTTTGAAAAATCTTTTGATTTTCATTTGAATTTTATTATTGATCCAAGGATCATTCAACAGAAGTTTGTTTAATTTCCATGACTTTGTGTAGCTTTGAGAGTTCCTCTTGGAATTGATTTCTAGTTTTATTTTACTGTGATCTGAGGAGATACATGGAATGATTTCAATTTTTCTGAATTTGCTGAGACTTGTTTTATTAAGTGTATATTAGGTTCATTTATTTTAAAGGCTTAAGTCCAGTGTTTACTTGTTGATCATATACCTTGATTATCTGCCCAGTTCCGTCAGTGGAGTGTTAAAGTCTCAACAAATTGTAATGCTACTGTTTATTTCATTGCTTAAATCTAGTATAATTTGTTTTATGAATCTGGAAGCTTCTGTGTTAGGTGCATGTATTTTTATGGTTGTTATATCTTCTTTCTGAATTGCTCCCTTTAGCATTATATAATGCCTAGCTTTTTCTTTTTGTTACTATTGTTGATTTAAAGTCCATTTTGTCTGATAGGAGAATAGTTGGCTCATACTTAATTTTGGTTTCTATCCATGTGGAACATTATTTTCCATCCCTTTACCTTGAGTCTGTGAGTGTCCTTATGAGTTAGACATGTTTCTTGGAGATAGCATATATTTAGGTTATGTTTTTCATCCATTCAGCCAGTCTATATTTTTTAAATGGAGCATTAAGACCATTTCTGTTCAAATATCTTTTTTTGCAAAGTGATTTTTGGTCTTTTGGATATTTGCACCAGATTAGTCATTGCAGCTCAATTCGTAATAGCCAAGTCATGGAAGAAGCCCAAGTGCCCATCGATCCATGAATGGGTTAATAAATAGTGGTATATGTATACCATGGAATAATATGCAGCATTAAAAAAAGATGGAGCCTTTACCTCTTTTATGTTTACATGGAGGGACCTGGAAAATATTCTCCTGAGGAAAGTATCTCAAGAATGAGGAAAAAGTATCCAATGTACTTAGTACTTCTATGAAACCTACTTATATTTACTCACACTTTGTTATGAAAGAAAGAACACAACTATAGCCCAGAATGAAGGAGAGAAATGGAGTGGGAAGGGAGGAAAGGAAGGAGGTTTGATAGAGGGAGGGTAAACGGCGGGACCACACCTATGGAGCATATTGCAAGGGTATAAGTCAAATCTGTCAAGTGTAGAACACAAATGTCTTAACACAATAATCAAGTAAATGAGGCAAAAGCTATGTTGATTGGTTTGATGTAACCACGTCAGATTCTATAAAAAAAAATCAACACATTGTATCCCACATATGCATAAATGTATTCATGATCTATGTGTATTTGACTTAATAAAAATAAAATAAAATTAATAAAATTAAAAAATAAATAAATATTTGAAAACAAAACAAAACAAAAGACCATGTCTGTTCAATCTTAGTATTACTATGTGAGGTGATATTCTGTTTATCATGTTGGATGATACCTAGTTTCTTTGTTTCTCATTGTGTTATAGTTTTACAGAGTTGGGAGTTTTAACTTTTGAGTGTTTTTATACTAGTGCACATTAGTTGTTCTGTTCCATTTATAAATCACTTTTCAGCATTTCCTGTATGACATATATAGTGGGAATAAATTTCCTTAGTGTTTGCTTGTCTGGAAAGTACTTTATTTCTTTTTCATTTATGTAATTTAGTTTTGCAAGACACAAACTTCTTTGGTGGCAGTTATTCTGTTTGAGAAGACTAAAAATGAGACCCCAATTCCTTGTGGCTCGAACAGTCTCAGCTGAAAGGTTTGAAGTTACTCTGAAGAGTTTTCCTTTGTAAGTAACATGTTGACTTGTTGCTTTCATGTTGAAGCTTTGAAATTTTCCTCCTTTACTGTGGCTTTGGTCAGGCATTCAGGTTTGGGATGTTAAAATCACATCAGCTACAGTGCCTAGTGCTTACAAGCCACTTGTTACTTCTCTTAAGAGCAACATAGCTGTGTAGTCTCTTGTCAGATCTCTGTATCAGCCTGTAGGCCTTCTGTAGTGGAGAGACTCTCCTGCCACTCTGATTTTACAGTATCCTCAAGGGATCATGGAGCTTGAGATTTTCTTCTCTCTTTCCCATATGTGAGCACCTTTCATAATTACCTCTGGTCCTGATGAGCAGGTTGTACCACTTCTGTCTTCTTCATTTTACTCCCTGCTCCTTTCTGTGGATTCCCAGTGCTGTCACTCAGACAATCAATACAAAGGTGGATATCTATTGACCACTTTTGATCTTCTCTGTGAAAGTGGAGTTGTTCAGGGTGCTTCTAGATTAACATCTTGCACCCAAGGATATAATCTGTACCACTGTAACCTTTTCTCACTTTGAGAATCTTTTTCTGAGGAAGAGGATGGGAACATATTATTTCTATAACCAGCATATACTGGTTCCATTATGTCTCTTCTACATTTTGGTTGAAAACTAAACAGTTCATAATTTAGTTTATCTCCCTAGAAAAAGATGAAGAAACAGTGGATTTTTTAATATTCCTAGAAATTTCCTCAGCCATATTCATGAATTGATTTGGTACCCTTTTTATTTTCTGTGATACATCAAATCTTTGTAGTAGGATTAAATAAATTTGCTTACACTTTCATCCAGGTGTCACAAAAAATAAAATAACACTTGTTTTCTGTTTCTGTTTTTATAATTATAGTCATCCTAATGGGTGTGAGATGGTACACCAGTAAGTCTTGTAGTGGTGTCTTATACAGCAAAAGGAAAAAAAAAAAAAGAAAAGAATTTGAAACCCAGAATGAAGTGATGTCTCACCAAGGACATGCTCCATGGCTTTGGGACTAAGCAGCAGGTAGAAAGATCTTGGGTAGACCTTAATTAACATAGTCAAATTCATATCAACAGAAAGTAGAATGTTGACTGCCAGTGGCTGAGAGGAGGGGGAGATGGTGTAGTTTAGTGAGTACAGAGTTTCACTTTTGCAAAATGAGAAGATTCTGGAGATCAGTTGCCTCCTAATGTGAATATACTTTATACTGCTGAACTCTGGACTTAAAAATGGTTAAGTTGGTATATTTTATGTTATGTGTATTTGAGCACAATTAAAATAAATACAAGAGATGAAAATGTAATGATTTAAGGCAGTAATTTATTATTATCTCTTGTAATTCAGTTGACTGAATTCAGATTTGTAGTTCTTTTTTCATGTCTCTTAAGCAGTTGTAGTTAGAAGTTCAGCTGGGGCTGTAGACTTTTGAAGCCTCAACTGAGGTAGAGGTACAAGATGTTTTTCATTACAGGTAGTTAATGCTGGTTGTTGATTAGGAGCTTAGGTAGGGAAGTTGGCTAAAGTACATACAGCTTTGACATGACTTGGGCTTTCTATAGTATAAGGACAAGTTTCAAGAGGGAGCTTCCTGAGAGGGAGAATCAGAAGTGTGCTTTGCTTTTTTTTTGTTGTTGTTTGTGATTCATTGAGGGTACAAAGAAGTAGGTTACACTGATTGTGGTTGTTACGTAGAGTCCTTCTTGTAATTGTGTCTCGCCTCCAAGAGGTGTGCCATACACCATGACTCCCTTCCCCTCCTAATTCCCCTCTCCCCGATCCCTATCTACTGCCTTCAAATTAGAATTTAGTACTTTGGATTCTTGCTTCTCCATTCTTATGATGCTTTACTAAGAAGAATGTCTTCCACCTCCATCCAGGTTAATATAAAAGATGTAAAGCCTCCATCTTTTTAATGACTGAATGGCATTCCATGGCATACATATACCACAGCTTTGTAATCCATTCTCGGGCCAGTGGGCACATTTTGGTGGTTGTAAATTGAGCTGTGATAAACAGTCTAGTGCATAAAATGATTTTTTTCTTCTGGGTAGATGCCTAGTAATGGGATTACAGGACCAAATGGAAGGTCTAATTTGAGTTCTTTGAGGATTCTCCATACTTCTTTCCAAAAAGGTTGTATTAGTTTGCATTCCCACCAGCAGTGTAAAAGTGTTCCCTTCTCTCCACATCCATGCCAGCATCTGCAACATTGAGATTTTGTGATGTGGGCCATTCTCACTGGGGTTAGGTGATATCTCGGGGGTGGGGGTTGATTTGCATTTCTCTGATGATCGGGGATGATGAGCATTTTTTCAAATGTTTATTAGCCATTCATCTGTCTTCATCAGAGAAGGTTCTGTTCATATCTCTTGCCCAGAGGTAGAAGGGATTACTCTTTTTCTGCTGATTACTTTGAGTTCTCTGTAGATTCCAGTTATCACCCTTTTGTGAGATTGATACCCTGCAAATATCTTTTCCCATTCTGAAGGTTGTCTTTTTGCTTTATTTGTTGTGTCCTTAGCTATGCAGAAACTTTTCATCTTAATTAAGGTCCATTTGTTAATTTTTGTCATTGTTGCCATGGTTGCTGAAGTCTTTGTCATAAAATCGTTCCCCAGCCCATTACTGTCAAGAGTTTTCCCCACAATTCCTTCTAATTTTTTAATCATTTAATCCCTTAGATTTAAGTCTCTTATCCATCTTGAATCAATTTTTGTAAGGGGTGAATGGTGCAGGTCCAGTTCAGTCTTTTACATGTGGTTGTCCAGTTCTCCAAGCACTATTTGTTGAATAAGGATTCTTTTCCCCACTGTATGCTTTTGTTTGGTTTATCAAAGATCAGATGGCAAGTAGAGACTGGTTTAATCTCTTGCTTTTCTATTCTGTTACATACATCTATGTCTCTATTTTTGTGCCAATACCATGCTGTTTTGATAACTGTGGACTTATAATACAGCCTGAAGTCTAGTAGGATGATGCCTCTGACTTTGGTTTTATTACTAAGAATAGCCTTAACCATACAGGGTTTTTTTATGGTTCCATACAAAATGAAGTACTATTTTTTCCAGTTCTCAAAATATTGATATTGGTATTTTAATGGGGATTGCATTGAATCTATAGGTTGCTTTGAGTAGAATAGACATTTTGGCAATGTTGATTCTTTCCAGCCAAGAGCATGGTATGTTCTACCATTTGTTAGTGTCTCCTGCAATTTCTTTTCTAGGGTTTCATAATTTTCTTTGAGAAGATCTTTCACTTCTTTTGTTAGGTGTATTCCTAAGTATTTCATTTTCTTTGAAGCTACTGTGAAGGGAATTATGACCTCGATTTGCTTCTCAATGTGGTTGTTATTGGCATATACAAAGGCTACAGATTTGTGGATGTTGAATTTATACCCTGAGACATTACTGTATATTTCCTGATGATATACTGAAGTTTTGTAGTTGAGTCTCTGGGTTTTTTTAAGTATACGATCATATCATCAACAAAGAGGGAGAGTTTGACCCCCTCTGCACCCATTTGGATGCCCTTTATTTCCTTCTCTTCCCTGATTGCATCGGCTACAACTTCCACAACTATGTGGACATCCTTGTCTGGTTCCAGTTCTGAGTGGAAAAATTTTTAGTTTTACACCATTCAGTATGATGTTTCCTCCACATTGTCAAATTTCTTGGCATAAATATTTTCATGGTAGTCAGAAATAATCTCTTGTATTCCTGTGGTATCAGTTGTTATTTCCCCCTTTTCATTTCTGATTCAGGTTATTTAAGATTTTACTTTTCTATTTCTGGTTAATCTGGACAATGGCTTATCGATTTTGTTTACCTTTTTAAAGAACCAACTTTTGTTTCATTAATATTCTGAATGATTTTGTATTTACAATTTAATTTATTTGATATCATTTTGTTTGTTTATATTTTGCTAGATTTGGGATTGGATTCCTTTTCCTTTTTCATTTCTTTAAGATGATTACTCAGGTTATTGATGTGCTCTCTTTCTGTTTTTCGGATGTAGGCATTGAACGTAATAAATTTCCCTCTTACAACTGCTTTTGGAGTGTCCTACAGGTTTTGGTAGCTTGTGTCTTCTTTGTTGTTATTCTCAAGAAAGTTAATGATTTCCTTTTTTATGTCTTCCTTGACCCAACTGTCATTTAGCATAAGGTTGTTTAATTTCCATGCCTTTGTGTGGGGATGACAATTTTTGTTGGAGTTGAGTTCCACCTGTATTGCCTTGTGGTATGAGAAGATCAAAGATAAAATTTTAATTCTTTTGATTTTTTTGAGATATGCTTTGCATCCTAGGATATGATCTATTTTGGAGAATGTTCAAAATATGATGGCTATGAGAAGAATGTATATTTTTAGCCTTGGGACGGAATGTTCTGTATAGGTCTATTAAGCACAGTTGTTCTAGGGTTACATTTAAGTCCCTTGTATTGTTGCTTAGTTTCTGTTTAGAGGATCTGTCCAGCTCTGTAAAAGGGTTATTAAAGTCCCCTGATATTATGCTTTTGTGGGATATCATATTGTTCAGACTAATTAAGGTCTGTTTCAAGAATCTGGGAGCATTTAAGTTGGGTACATACATAGTTAGAATTGTATTGTTCCCTTGATCAATATGAAGTGTCCATCTTTGTCTTTTTTGATTTTACTTGCTTTAAATCCACTTGTATCTGAAAATAAGATTGCAACCCCTTTTTTCTTCTGATTTCCATTCGCCTAAAACCCTGAGTTTTACTTTGTCCTTCGAGGCTAGGTGTGTTTCCCACAGACATCAAGTGAATGTATTGTGCTTCTCTATCCAGTCAGCCAGCCCATGCCTCTTCAGTGGGTAATTCAAGCCATTAACATTTATTGAGATAATTGATAAGGGTGGCAGGGTTCTATTCATCTTATTTTGTGAAAGTTCATTGCTTAGTTTTATCTTTTGAATTATTGTTGAAGTAGGTTTTGTCCTTTAGTTTCTGGGTGTTTAGTTTGATGATGGTCCATTGTTATGGGCAGTGTTTAGAACAGATGTAAGTATTTCCTGTAGAGCTGTTATTTTTTTTATTAAATCATAAACACATAGATCATGTATACATTAATGCATTTATGTCATACAATTCTATATTTCATATAGAATTAGGAATGCTTACATCACACTGGTTAATATATACCTCATCTCATTTACTTAATTATTATGTTAAGACATTTATACTCTATACTAATAGATCCGACATGTACCCTTGAATTATGCACCATAGATATGATCTCACCATTCACCCTCCCTCGTTCTGACCTCCCCTGTCCCTTCTCATCCCCTCTCCTCCCTCCTTCATCTTGGGCCATAGTTGTGATCTATTCTTCATATGAAAGTGTGAGTGATTATAAATTGATTTCATAATAGTACTGAGTACATTGGATATTTTTTCTTCCATTCTTGAGATACTTTACTAAGTAGGATATGTTCCAGCTCCTCTATGTAAATGTAAAAGAGGTAAAGTCTCCATCTTTCTTTAAAGCTGCACAATATTCCATGGTATACATAATCCATTGATGGATTGATGGGCACTTGGGCTTCTTTCATGACTTGGCTATTATGAATTGAGCTGCAATGAACAATCTGGTGCAAATATCTTAATTATAAAGTGATTTTTGGTCTTTTGGATATACACCTAGTAGAGGAATTGCAGGATCAAATGGCAGGGCTACTTTTAGACCCCTGAGTATTCTTCCTACTTCTTTCCAAAAGGGACTTATTAGCTTGCACTCCCACCAGAAATGCAGAAGTGTTCCCTTTGCTCCACATCTATGCCAACAACTGTAGTTCTGGGATTTTGTTATGTGAGCCACTCTTACAGGAGTTAGGTGCTATCTCAAAGTGGTTTTGATTTGCATTTCTCTGATGATTAAAGATTATGAGCATTTTTTCATGTGTCTGTAGGCCATGTGCCTATCTTCTTCAGAGAAGCTTCTGTTCAAGTCCCTTGCCCACAATGAAATAGAATTACTTGTTCTTTGCTTATTAATAAGTTTGAATTCTCTGTGGATTCTGGTTATCAAACCTTTGTCAGAAGCATAACCTGCAAATATCCTCTCCCATTCTGAGGGCTGTCTGCTTGCTTTACTTACTGTGTTCTTGGCTGTGAAGAAGCTTTTTAGTTTGTTCAGATCCCAGTAATGTATTTTTGGTGTTGCTTCAATTGCCCAGGGGGTCCTCTGCATAAAGTATTCTCCCAGGCCAATTTCTTCAAGTGTTCCTCCTGCACTCTCTACAAGAATCTTTATTAAGTTTAAATCTTTTATCCAATGAGAGTCAAATTTTGGTACTGGTGAAAGGTGTGGGTCCAGTTTCAGTCTTGTACAAGTTGCCAGCCAATTCTCCCAGCACCATTTGTTAAATAGGGAATCTTTCACTATATATATATATATATATATATATATATATATATATATATATATTTTTTTTTTTGTGGAGACAGAGTTTCACTTTATCACCCACGGTAGAGTGCCGTGGCGTCACACAGCTCACAGCAACTTCCAACTCCTGAGCTTAGGCAATTCTCTTGCCTCAGCCTCCCAAGTAGCTGGGACCACAGGCACCCACCACCACACCCGGCTATTGTTTTTGTTGCAGTTCAGCAGGGGCTGGGTTTGAACCCGCCACCCTGAGTATATGGGACCGGGGCCTTACTGACTGAGCCACAGGCACCACCCTCAATTTATATTTTTGATAGACTTATCAAAGATCAAATGATGATAAGTGTCTGGGTTCATCTCTTGGTTCTCAATTCTGTTCAATACATCCACCTCTCTATTTTTGTGCCAATACCATGCTGTTTTGTTGTTGTTGTTGCAGTTTTTATCTGGGACTGGGTTTGAACCTGCCACTTCTGGCATAAGGGGCCAGCGCCCTACTCCTTGAGCCACAGGCACTGCCCAATACTATGCTGTTTTGATCAATATACATTTATACTATAGTTTGAAGTCTGGTAGCATGATTCCTCCTGATTTGTTTTTATTTCTGAGTAATGTCTTGGCTATTTGAGGTTTTTTCTGGTTCCATATAAAATGAAGTACTATTTTTTCCAGATCTTTAAAGTATGGTAGTGGTGCTTTAATAGGGATTGCATT
>CAUYRH010125847.1:0-12107 GCA_963574655.1 Perodicticus potto | reverse complement strand
TGGACGGATGGATGGATGGATGGATAGATGGATGGATGGAAAGATGGATGGATGGATGGATGAAGAGATGGATAGAAAGATGGACGGATGGATGGAAAGATGAATGGATGGATGGAAAGATGGATGGATGGATGGATGGATAGATGGATGGATGGAAAGATGGATGGATGGATGCATGAAAAGATGGATAGAAAGATGGATGGATGGATGGAAAGATGAATGGATGGATGGAAAGATGGATGGATGGATGGATGGATGGATGGATGGATGGATGGATGGATGATGGATGGATGGATGGATGGATGGATAAATTTGGGAAAAGCTACCTTGGGGCAGAGCAGCCAGATGCCATTTCAAAGCAAGTCTACTTAGCAAAACTTTCCTATTCAAACAAGTCTAGCTTTTGCGATCAGTTGTCTGCTACAAATTCACATTTCATTTTTTATGGTCAGGAATGTAACTATTGTTCAAGTTCAAATATTAGTTAAACTTGGAACACCAAGTTTTTTTCCATAGAAATATGCCACGCTTATATAGTCATCAGACAATTCTGAGACAACTGGTGGTGGGCTGACTTGGTGGGAAGCTTTGAAGATGTTAGCCAGTTGGCCTATGTTCCCTGCACACCTGCTGTGAGCTCACTCTGCCTCTTATACTGTGGAAACGGCCAAAACTCAAACAAGCATAATCCAAACATACACACACAAATCTCTAACCTTTTGAAATGTATCAGTCAGATGAGGAGATGGGACATAAATTGTCAAAGAAAAATAAATACTAACTTAAATATAAACACAAGAACAATTTTTCAGAGACAGAGGACATCAGTGTGGGTTGAGTTGGTGGAGAAAGGAGTTAATGTCTCTGGTTTTGAAGGATGAAGAGAAGCTAGTAAGATGGGAAGAAGGCATCACACATGGGGACATTGATGGACAAAGACAGATCTGTCTTTTGCCCATCACTCCACTCTCTGTGCCATCAGCAATTAATAACATATCTCTCTGCTTTCTTTCAATGAATTTCATTCAGTACAGATTTTTCATAGCCCAAGGCACATAGTTACTGAGAGTTGAAAAGCCCTCACCACTATTCTGTCTTTTGAAAAGTGCAATAGTCTTTAAAACCCAGGCCCCTGAAGACATTTCACAATGGTGCAAGTTTTAGGCTCAATGAGAGGCCACAGGTATTTCACTTTGCCCTCTCAGGATGTCGCTGGCCAGGCCAGACCAGTGAGGCTCACTGGACAGGAACGATTTGCTGTGTCGGGCAGAGTGGCCAGGGGGGCTGGATGTGCTGCCTGAGGCTGCCAAGAGCCGAGATCCCTTATGGGGACTTGGCTGATCCCAACCTCATGTCTAGAGAAAAGGCGAGTGCCAACAGCTCTCAGCTGAAAGGCACAAACGCCTGGATTTAAATGCTCTGTCTACCACTTTCTCACTCCTTGCCACGGGCCAGGTCACTTTTCCTATTGAAGCCTGTTTTTTCCTATAAAATTAAGATCTAGAAAATGATTGTTATTAAGGTCAGATTCAGGATGTGATAGTACTGGGGGTAAAGACTTCATATCTCTAAAGTACCACAATATATGTTAAACTCAGAAGAGCTGTCCACCATCAAGGTATTACTAAGGCTCAAATGTACTTAATTCGGTTAACCAGCCTCCCACCTGGGGCCCAAGGCTTTTAAAAGGAAAACCAGCTTTTGGACACTTTAATTTCCACCTCTGATTAGCATTCGAGCAGGGGTGGCTGCCATTCTGGGCCTGTCTACGTCTGTGGCAGGCTGTCTGCCTGCAGGTGTCTGCTATGTCCTTAGTGATGTAGCGGTAGCTTTTTAAGAATGGAGAGTGACAGAGAATTTGTTTCCCTGGTATGTCTGGTCTGTGTCTTCAAATGCCTGCAACACACAGTATACTATTAAAGGTATGCACCCCACTTATGTGTAAGGAAACACCACTAAAAACATAGATAAGCCCTTCCTTCCAAAGGCAAGTATGTATACACAGCCATGGAATTTATCAAAGGGCACCAAACAGCTGTAATGAGCTCAGCAAAGCAAAGCAACGCTGATGCTCTCAGGTGATCTGAGCAGGGCGCTATATTGACTTTGACCAAACGAACAAACATCCTGTTTTGTACTCTGTGATTATGATGCTTGTTTAAATTTTGTTCTAGAGACACTGCATCAGCACCAGTTACAAACAAAAGGTAAATAAAAAGGCTCCGCCCTGCACACCTTACTAAGAAGCTGCATTCTTAAAGCAGGGCAGTGTGACCACGCTGTGACCCTCGCTCCTGAGTAAGAGTGATGATTGATCCTAAGCAAATATTGTCTACAAACCATCCCATCTCTGGGACATTGGCTATTTTGCCAATGGGCTTTATTCCTTCCCTTTCCTGATGTAGAATCTTTGGGTTACAGTAGAATATAAAATAAAATCACGTGGGCACTCTGGTGATACCTGGGAGTGGGAGAACTCACATGTGTCCTTTGTAGAAGAGATGACAAAACATGATCCAGGTCTCAGAGTGCTGAGAGAGGGAGGCACTGTCACAGACAGGGACCCAGGAGCAGAGCTCACAAATGCCCGTCACTGCGTCGAAGACCCAACAGAAAAGGTTCTTGGTAAAAGCATTGATCTGAGATTATCTTTATTTTAAAAGCCTAATTTTAGGAAATATTGTCAAGCAGAAATGCCTAATTTAGAATGGTCAGATTTCTACCTGTATCTGCATATAGATGGCAAGACCAAATAATGCCCATTCTGTCCTAAGTGACTCCCCAAGATATACACACACAGGTGCACAGAGGGACACAGGTTTTTCTGTTTCACTTCTGAATAAATAAAGGGAACATCAGCAAAAGGACATGAATATGTTCTGAATATCAAAAAAGTCAGACTAGATCAAAGATACGAAAGAATACTTGTTTGAGAAATATGATCTAAATCCTTGGAAATTTCGAAGCGGAGACTTGAACGTCTCACTGAATTCAAAGAAACTGTCTCTTTTCCTAGGGCTCGTCTAAGAACTTTCCCACAAAGCACCTTAGGAAATGGCTGAAGAATTAACTGACATCCTGAGAACCCAGATTCTCAGTATTAAAGTATCCTGTGGGAAATTGCTCCATTACTCAGTCCCTCAGAGAGGTCTGGCAGTGCTCGCTAGAGCTTGGTGAGTCCTGGGCTGTGAGGTAGACCACGGTGAGAGCAGCAGGCTGGTGGCCCACACCTGGCCACGTCCCTCCTTGCTAAATGCTCCCTCTATCAGATTCTCAATATATTTGCTGTTGTCTACACATGACACATTCGTGGGCTCCTCAGTATGAAAATCAGTCTTTCCAGCACGGTTTCACACACCCATTCTCAGCAGCTCCCTGCAGCTGTGTTCTCTCCTACACAATGAAGGGGAAACATGTTGAACAACCCAGGGAGATTCAAGAATCCAGGGTGGGAAGCAGGTTCGCTGCGGCAGGGTGAGGTGGGCTTCTGCACCTGCACTCAGGCAGGGGCTCTGATGTTTGTCACTTTATTAATAAAATACTTGACACCATATCCCATTAAAAAGAGGTCTCAGAGAAAACCCAGCTGTCATTAAAGGACCTCCTGTGTGTGTGCGCGTGTGTGTGTCTGTGTGTGTGTGTGTGCGCGCCCGTGTGCATGTTTACTGAGCACATGGACTGGGACTGGGTGTTAGAGAGCTGACAACGTGCCAAGTTCTAATCCTGTCACTTTGTTACCTTTGCCCTTACAGCCTTCCCTATTCTAATGGTTACCATTTAGAGGGTGCAAGTCGACGGATGCGCAGGTGACATATGAGCACCATCCTGGGACACTCTGGCAGGAGGTGCAGGCACCTGGGATTTTAAAAGCCCTGGGAGTGGACAGTCACAGCTCCACAGAGCAGCACCCCAGTGGCACGTCCAGCACCTCCTCTTATCATCAGGCCCACGAAGGCCTCTCTTCAGTCTCCGGGCTCCTGAGTTTCAGGCACTGAGAAGTTCTCAAGGGCCTCCGCAGGCTCGGGGTTCAGTGGGCTCTCGCCTTCATAGGAGCTGCTCCTTCTGCAAACACCCCCGGAAACCGCCCACATGTGCTTGAGTCCAGCCCCACCCCGGCCGGGCCTTGGTCATCACACCCAGGAAGTCCGGCTTTGTGAGGTCACCTGTGTGTCTTTTGAGTTCTTCAGCTCCTCAGGTGGGGGACGGGAGTCCCTCCTGCTCCTCCAGACCCCACCCCATGTCTGTGCATAGGGACAGGGAGTTGGGTCCTGCAGAGAAGGTGCAGGAATCAGGGGTGGCAGCTTCAGGGGGCCGAGTCCCTGCTGGGACACTCTAGCCTTCCCACAGGGGCAGGTGGTGTCTTGCGAAGATGTGAGCCTCCTTTGTCTGACAAGACCTGGGAAGAGCTCAGACAGGGTCAGATGGGGCTGTCCAAAGCTGCTTCCCCGCCCTGCTGGTAGAGGCTTGAAAAGATGACCACAGATACGGTCACTGGTGACCCACCCTGAGTCAAGTTCCACCCCGAAGCCATCTCTAATGGAGCCACATAAACGTGAGTTGAGTACAAGGGATTCCCAAGGGAAAACTGAGGCCAGCAGCCAGAAAGAAGGGTGAATTTGTGTTAGAAAAGGAGCCCATCAGCAGGAGGAACTGAGAAATGAGGCTGAGAAGGGTTAGATCCCAGGACGGAGGCGCTTTAAGGGGCATCATGTACTTTTCATTTTTCTAGGAATGACAGAAAGCCAGTGAAGTGTTTCAAGCAGGGGGGAGACAATTTCTGATTAGGAAGTTCTCTCCTGCAACATGAATGGGAGACCATGGCTTCTTCTAGTGTCACTCTCAGGAGACAGACAGCCCTGTGAGAAGTGACCGACTGCTTCTCCCTGAAAGTCACTCTTGACCCGTGAGGGTGAGGACACCTTGAAATCCTGCTCACTCTATATACTGGCCGGCATTTTTGTCATCAGCGGCTTTAACGGCACTATCTGAAAAGCAGGGTTATTTGGTGTGAAATCTGGCTGCGGAAAGCCCAGGTCTGAATCCTAACCCAGCACACTTCCTCGCCCCCAGGGTTCACCTGCTCCCAGCAGGGTGGAGTTTCCCCATCCTCCAGCCTGGGTCTCTGCTCACACTCAGCCTGTGCGTGTCCAACTGTCAGCACGCAGCAGCTCCAGCTGCAAGACCCCGGGTCCTCTCTTCTGGAAAGCTCCTCAGCTCCCCAGTGGTAGGGGGGTTGCCCACAGCACCAACCCCAAATTCTTCCTAAAGAGCTCCGAGTCTGCCACCACACGCTCTCTCAGCTGGCAATGGTTGCTAAAGAACAGATGTCAGAGGGCTGGGGCCAGCACAGGAGGGGGGGATCAGAGCCCTACTTTCCAGACTGGTCTGTGTCATCAATATCTGGGGGGACCAAGGGCAAATAGATTCTCCTCCCTGACCCTCAGTTTCTTACAAATGATCCACCTATAGTAAACCTTGTCTTTGTTTTAAAAAGATGGTTCTATAAATCACAAAAACAGTGGCCAGACCCAAATATCGGCTGGAGGCTGAAGCTTCCCAGCATGGCATTCAAAGCCGGTCTTCTTCTTGTCCCCAGTTGCAGTTCTGTTCTCAAGCTCCAGCCTTCCTCACTGCACCCTCTGTTCTCAGCTACCCGGAGTAGCACCTGACGGTCTCGCTCCCTGCTCAGCCTATTCCCCAGCCTCCCTCGCTCTACCCGATGAACTTCTGCTTATTCTTCAAGAGAGATGCCAAGATCAGCTTCTCCACGGGGTCCTTTTTATTTCTCTGCAGGTGAACTAATCACCAGCCCCTAAACTCTTACTCAGTAGGGGTGGGACTCCCTGGGGATGTCTTAGCTTCTCCAATCAGAGGTTTCTGGTTCTCACTACGAATATAATAACAACAGGGTAGAGTGTAGTACCTCCCAAACTGAGGGCACACACCCCTGTGTGACCCGGGGTAGTTTTAGGGGGTACACAAACGTGTCCTGTCATCACATCCGTAACAGGAACTTGTTGAAACATATTTAAGTAGGAATAAAGCAATTATATCAGATATTGAGTCAATCATAATGCTGGGGGTACACACATTCGGCAAAATGGTGAAAGTGTTACACAAATAACTGATGTTCAGAACGTATGGTGAGGTGGAAAATTGTGAGATTCAGATAGAAATCCCAAGTTCAACACACACTCTGCTACCAGCTTTCTATTTTATTTATTTATTTATTTTTTATTTTTGTGCAGTTTTTGGCCGGGGTTGGGTTTGAACCTGCCACCTCTGGTATGTGGGTCCAGCGCCCTACTCCTTTGAGCCACAGGCGCCGCCCTGCTACCAGCTTTCTGACCCCCTGAGAAGGCAGTTAAGCCACATTGTTTGTTTTACTCTTGTAAACCCGAGAGCGTAAGTCTGTGTCTTACCACTTCATCCCCCAGCACCATCCTCTGTGTTCATGGAATCAGGGAATCGCGGCTGGGTGGAGCCGCGGGACGACGGGGGATTAGCCTCATCCGCCTGCAGGACCCATGTGGCCATGGCGGGAGATAAATGAAGGCCTGAATTTGCTGAACAAAATGGATTCAATACTCCGTGATTGAGTGAATTTGACCCGGGTAGGGTGGTGGTGGTGGTGGTAATTAGCACTGAACATTTCCAAGCTGTGAGGATGAGGAGTCCTCAGTTACACCTGCCTCAATGCCCCAGTCCTACTTGCCAAGAAAGATCTGTAGAAATATAGTAAAAAGAAAGGATTTCCCATTAGAAAAATCACCCTAATAGAGGGGAATGTCTAGTTTAGAGGGAAAAATAAAGATGAAGGAGGGCGGATTCTGATCCAAAACAAACCAGTCTGTAAGGGAGGATTTCTCTCCGGGGACCTCAGTCGTCTTTGCTGGAGAGACACAGGCCTGCGGCTACAACTTGACAAAGTGGCAACAGGGCAGACGCCCTCATAGAAGAAGATTGTCTTTCTGAGGCAGTCAGAGCCATGGACCCAGGTCCCCAGTACCACTGTTTCAGAAGCCCTTCATGAGAGCCAGGTGGAAGGGGGTGGAATGTTCGTCCATCGTGAGACCCAGCCATTCCCTGCAGGAAGTCAGTAGAGGAAAAGAGAACAGGGAAGGGAGGATGTGGTGACCCCAGTTCTGAAAGGCACCCTTGAGCTGCACAAGAGCCTGTCGTCAGGCTTATTGGTCACTAGGACCACACAGCTGTGGGGAAGCGGGGAGACTCAGGCCTGCCCTGCCCACGGAGCACTTCCCAAGGCTGAGTTCAGCCCGGCAGGGACTCAGGCCAGGCAAGAGGCTTCACCACACTGGGCTCTTGGGCCCCCACAGCTCTGGGCTCCCCTGGCGTGGCACAGGTAAAATGCTCATCTCTCCCCAGTGGAGATTAGTAAAGTTGCATCCTGTCCCTATAACCAGCACTCACCTGTCTCCGGTAGGCCCAGGTGGGCTCTGTGAGCCTCACCCTCTACACCCAGCGCTCAAAGGTTTGAAAAAGATTTGTCCTGGAAATCATTTTTTAAACGTTCAACACTTTATTGTGAACAATAAGATGTCAGGTTTCAGAAATGCTGGGTTGTTTTTATTATAACAACTTTTCACGTCTAAATCATGTGCTCTCATTTACAAAGCAGTTTCTTATCAGGTTATTTTCATTTTTTTTTTTTTTTTTTTATCTAGAGTGTTGGGAGAAAATTCCTCTGTAAATTCACGAATCTGAACACAGCTAATCTCCTGGCGCCCTGGTCACAGTACAGAGGTAACAATAGACCCGGTAGCAGATGGAGAAATAGGAAGAGGAAAAGGAGGAAGGAAAGAAAGACAGAGAGGGAAAATCAGTAATTACGAACCCTCGGCATCCATGGCGACCAGAGAAACGTGCTGCTGAGAGGTCTCTGTGAATCGGAATCGCTCCTGGAACCGCACATTACCTGTAAGGATTGTAGAGACTGCAGTCCTGACAAAATATCGTTTTCATTCTTCTTCACAAAAAGGGAAAGGTCTTTTATGGTCTCTTTAAGTGACATAAATAGCAGGGGGAAGCTGGGAGAGGACCTGTCATAAAGGAAGGGCCCATTAATGAACGGGAAACCAGCTCCCTACCAGCTGTTTCCAAGGCAACCCACAGGCTGGACAAATACCTCTGTTCCCCGTAGGATCGTCTCCGCAGCCCAGAGGGGAGAAGCCGGGATAAGCGCAAGCTCTTTGGCCTGCTGTTGCCCGCACTGTTCACAGCTGCAGGGAGGCGAGCTAGGCTAGTGCAGGAAATGCCTCCCTAGACCACCTGAGACTGCAAAGGCTGCAATCCCCGCTGCCCTCAAAACCCGCCTCCCTGGGCAGGGAAAGAAATCACACGTGGAGCTGTGCTGTTTCCAAAAGCTCTGATAGGAAAGCTGCTTAGGCCTCCAGATGGGGGTATTTCCTTTCATCACTCAGGAATCCTGGAATGACAGAATTTTCTATATTTGCAAAGAACCTTGTGTATCATTGTTCCCACAGTTTCCAAGGACGTCAAAGCAGAGGGAAGGAAAAGGGCCTTTCCTAGGTTGCTCGCTGAGCTGGGGGCTGAGCTGGTCTGAGAATGGAGACTTCAGGACGATGGGTCCCATGCTCGTCGGAGGCTGGAATTTAGAGAAAAAACGTTGACTCATGGACAGAGTAGAAAGGCAAGGCCCAGTGGAGCGCGCATCCAAAGGGCAGGCTCTGTGGAGTGCTTGGGTAGATGATTCAGACCAGCACTAAAGATGCTTCCAAAGGCAGAGGGCCTAGGAACAGAGTGATCAGTTATAAAGACAGTGGCAATTGTCAAGCAAAGAAATACCAAGGGTGTACAATAGAGCAGTGTCCCTAGGAATGGAAACAAGTGAACAAAAATGAGAAATACTACAGAAGGGTAACTCACAGACTGTGCACACTGACCATCTCCTGTGTGCCTGTTGAAAAGGTACCTTTTTTTTGAAGTTTAAAACTGATCATCAATAGCTTGACTGCAGAAGTAATGTGATGTGACTGATGATTTTGTAGAATGAATGACTTTGCTATCGATCAGCAGAAAGCCAGTTCTGGGGGGAAAATCTGAGTCCTCACATACGTGAGACTGTGACTCATGGTTCCAAGCCCCTGCCTCCAAATGCTTTTGGAAGAAGCAAGTCCAAGAATTCAGGAGACTCAGAAAAGAGACGTAGATTTCATATTTGAAAGAAGCTTAACAGACTCAGTAGAAGGCCTTCCTTACCTGGAACAATTTTGCAAAATTTTCACACAAATATTGTCTGTATCTTTCTTATTGAACACTATCTCAGTGCAGAGATTGTTTTTCTCTGGCCTTTGCAAACTGTCAAAATGAAAACATAAATTTGATCTTTAAAAGCAGAAAAACACTTTAATTATACAGGAGAATAATCAAAGACTTGACATTCAAAGAATGTTCAAACTTCTTAAAAGAGAAAGGAGAATTACAGACATAAGTAAAGCATGGGTTGAATTCGCATATTTCCCGTGCACGTCTGTCTGTGAATTTTTCTGTAACCACTCAGGCAATTTCAACTGTGGAGAAGTAGTAAGTGAGTTGCTCACCGTTTCTGGACTATTTGCTTGAAATATAGCCCAAGTGTAGCAGCAGGGTGGGAGAGGTCAGCTGGGCTGTCCGCAGTGTGGTTCGAGCAATATAAAATGTTTAACTTTATCATCAGATAAGGTGTTCAGTTCTCCTAAGAGTGCCCTACCCTGTGAAAAGCTAGACAATTCTTCCAGAAGTTGGAATTAAAAATGTGAACAAACAGGTCCTCTGCATCAGATGAAACGCAAATATTTCCAAAATCCTTCCTTCTCCTTAAAATGTTCTGCCTCTCTTTCACCTATCATTATCACATCTCTTATTTCCTAAACCTAATAATACTTTCTCTCAACCCCTTATTATATCTCGCTGGTATGTATTTAAATCTTCTATGCCCCAGAACCACGTTGTTACTAACGCTTTAATTCTCAAAACAGCAGAACAGCACACTGCTCATGTTTTAACATCACCATGCCTGTGGCTTCAGAAAAAACAAGTCATCTTGTATTAAAAAATTAAAATAAATTTAATAAATTTATAAATTTATCAGCTTATTTGGAGGCAAGTATAACATATGATCAGGCTTCCAGGGAATTTGTCTTCTATTATGCTCATTTTTTGCTATCCTTTCTTGATATTTGACACCTGATACAAACTAGAGATTGTTAATTGAACCTCAAGGTAATATATATTTTTAATATATAGTGAAGTAGGGGAGAAGAGTGGCAGAGGAGTACACCTTTTACCAAAATGCCTGGTGGAAAACGTACTCCTTTTGACATGCAATCAGCGTGGGGCAACTGGTCTCCCGGAGAGGTCTGCGGCCTCCTTCAGCCACAGTGGGAATGAGTCCTGGATAAAAGCAAGAGAATGTGTTCTCACACGCGCTGGAGGAGGGAGATTGACGTCTGGAACGGCTTCTCCCTGTTCACGTCGTTACCACTCTCTTCCCGCGTAAGTGACCTGTTGGAATGCAGTGGTAGTCGGTCTGTTTCATCTTGCCTGCCAACCTCTATCTTCCCAGAGCTCATAGAAGCTGGCAGGTTTGACACAGTGACGAGCGGAGCATGGAGATGGGAGAAACAGCTTTCAGCAGGGACCGCATGTCCAGTCTGTCCCGGGAGTGGCCCGTGAATTCCAGCAGCAAGGATCTGATCAATGGAACTCTGTTGCAGAGTTCCACTGCTGCAACTCCAGGCCTCTGGAAATGAACCAGTGCCTGAGAAATTTCAGAAATCACGGCACTCAACGTTTGTCTGACTCCAATGTAGCTCATCTGCTTAGTAAACTCGGACAGTGTTTTCCAAGGCAGCGCTAATTTTATGATATTCTTTTTAGTAAATGTAATGTTTAATGCGATTTAATTTTTTCACTTCATTTGTGTCTTTATTTCTAAATGTTCATAATGTTTCCCATTACAAAATATTGAGTATAATAAATTTGGAAAAAAAGGAAAGCAGGAAAAGGAAATGTTTAAATCACTGCAAGTTCCAAACTCCAGAAACAATAGCTGTTGACATTTTGTGTACCACCTTTCAGAGTTTTATGTATATATTTATTGATAGTTAATGTAAGTGTTATGAGACTGTAATTTTGCCTCCTCTTCCTTTATTTTTATTATAATATAAATCCTTTCATATTATTATTACAAACCCATTAGAAACATTATTGTAATGACTACAAAATTATGTTCTATAATTTGCTTAGCTATGACCCTATCATCGAACCTTCAGACTGTTTCAAAGCTGCACTGTCACCCATAATGTTGCAATACATTTACTTATAGAGCATATGCAGGTCTTTGGGTTCTTAGGGTAGATGACCAGCAGTAAAATCACTAGTTCAAAATGTTTCAAATTTCAAAAATCTTATTATGCACTGCCAAAATTCTTTCTTCAAAGATTGCTTGATGTTATTTATATATATATTTGTAGAATTTCTACATTAAAAAGATATGATGTGCAATGTATATTTTATGTCAAGTGTGTGTTCTGATTATTGTTTTGGAAAATATTGTCAGTATAACCATTTCACCAAGGGAGCCTACATTTTGACTTTCCTAAAGAAAAAGAAAATCAATTAAGGTAGAAATACTTTTATTAAGAAAACACGTCCTCTTTTCCGGCTGGAACCATGGAGGGTGTTGAAGAGAAGAAAAAGAAGGTTCCTGCTGTGCCAGAAACCCTTAAGGAAAAGCGAAAGAATTTCGCAGAGCTGAAGATAAAGCGTCTGAGAAAGAAATGTGCCCAAAAGATGCTTCGAAAGGCAAGGAGGAAGCTTATCTATGAAAAAGCTAAGCATTATCATAAAGAATACAGGCAGATGTGCAGAACTGAGATTCGGATGGCTAGGATGGCAAGAAAAGCTGGCAACTTCTATGTATCTGCAGAACCCAAGTTGGCATTTGTCACCAGGATCAGAGGTATCAATGGTGTGAGTCCAAAGGTCCGAAAGGTGTTGCAGCTTCTTCGCCTTCGCCAGATCTTCAATGGAACTTTTGTTAAGCTCAATAAGGCTTCCATTAACATGCTGAGGATTGTAGAACC
>CAUYRH010125846.1:0-25881 GCA_963574655.1 Perodicticus potto | reverse complement strand
ATGTAGAATATCAATGTCTTCATATAGTGATTAAGAAAATGCCATGAAGGCTATGTTTAACAGTTTGATGAAAATATTTCAGATTGTATATGAAGTCAGTGAATTATGTCCCATGATTACACTAATGTACACATTTATGATGTAATAAAATTATTTAAAAAATTAAATAATTTAAAAACTTAATTAAATTTAAATTCATCCTCAAAATGAATTAAAACATATATAAATTAAAACATAATTCATTTACCAGACTTTTTGTATAAATTATATCTACAAATACAGACGGTCCCCCAGAAAAGTACACACATTTTAAGAAAGAAAAAACTGTATTATAATTTTAATACTCAATATATAGCAATAACAAAAGATGAACACAAGTCATATTGAACCCCTCTTGTAATTGCAGAACAAATGTAACTTGAATGTTGCAAGTTAAGACCTTTTTCTTTCTTAAAATATATATACACTTTTTTGGCACCCTCTGTATATGTAGAATGCTTAAAGCAGTCCCTCTAAGTGTGTACATGGAAGAGTAGATTCAAGAACCACTGTGACCAATATATTACAGAATAAAAGTGTGGAAAATCTGGAGTGTCCATGGAAAATTCCCATCTGGGGCCACTAAGAAGTTGATGAAGGAGACTTGCCTCTGCATCTGTGGGTACTACAGGGGCTAGATCGGAAGAACAGGTGATAGGGAAAGAAACACTGGACCAAAGGAAAGCAAGGAAAAAGCAGGTCACAGGGAAAGAAACACTGGACCAAAGAAAAACAAGGAAAACTGGAACCCATGGCCTTCAGTCACGGCATTTAGCCCACACACAGCTGGTGCCCTCCAAAGAGCTGCAAGTGTGCCTGGCCTGGAACGTGGAGCTGCTGAAGGAGACCTGGTGGGAGTTGTTTTGGGCTGAGGTGCTGCTAGTTACAACAAAGTCAAAGACTATCAAGGATGATTGTGTGAGCTGCAGTGGCCCCGGAGTCCTACACCAACTTTCTCAACACAGGGGTTCAGTTTCACTTCAGCTTTCCATATCTTGCATGAATTTCTCTTGAAGCCTAATCCTAAGCCAGAATACAGGGAAGAAATCCTGAGAAATATGGACCTAGTTTTGCTACATTGTCAGAGCATTAGCTATTGTTATGATTACTGCAACCAGTATTGTGTATGGATCTTATGTGGTTACTATTTCTTGCTTATATTGCACCCCACTGGAGTGTGAGTTCCCTGAAGATGTCACACCTTAGTTAAACCACTTCATTCAGAGTCTGCAGAGCTGTCACATATATGTTATTTAACCCACATGGCAAGCCAGATGTATAAGTCAGGCAAGTTTTATGACTCACGGAAGAGCTAGTAAATGTCAGGGCTGCAACTTATTTGCTGATTACTTGATTCATTCCAAGTCCAGCACATCCCACCCTGTCCTACTGCCTTTTATACCACATGGTGGCAGCACAGTGCATGGCATGGACATGGAATGATACTTAATAACTGGCTTTCTATTTACAGATGCACATCACCTAAACAAGAATGAGTACCCAGGGCATCATGAAACTGCTCTTCATGAGGGCCCTATGGGATCAGTGTCATTATTGACCCATCACACCTATGCCTGAGGACACCCAAATGTTGAAATTTTAAAGGATGTAGTTTCATACAATTTGCAGCAAGTGTCACCCTACAACTATTGAACAATCAGTGCTCAAAATCTAAAAGTATCAAGAAAGTGAAGCAGTATAATGCACACCATATAACCATATAATGCAGGACTCTGTCCACATTTTACCTAGATAAAACAATACAAAAAATCTTTTTAAAGAAACCATTACACTATTTCATGTTACATTACAGACCACTATTTAGCGGAGCATTTCTCCCCACTATGTCCCCTTGACTCCCCATCAGTCAGGAAGTGTCTTGAGGACAACAGCTATGTCCTAATGGCCAGGGATATGGGGGATAATAATAACCTCATATTTTACTCCTGTAGTTTTCCAAGTATTTTTCATATCTGTAACCTCATTTGAAACTTGCAGTGTACAGTGAGTAGGGCAGATGTTACTATACTCATTTTAGAAACGTAGAACTAGGGTGGTGCCAGTGGCTCAGCAGGTAGGGCACCGGCCCCATATACCAAGGGTGGCAGGTTCGAAGCCAGACCCAGCCAAACTGCAACAAAAAATAGCCAGGCGGTGTGGCAGGCACCTGTAGTCCCAGCTACTCGGGAGGCTGAGGCAAGAGAATAGCCTAAGCCCATGAGTTGGAGGTTGCTGTGAGCTGTGATGCCATGGCACTCTACCGAGAGTGACAAAATGAGACTCTGTCTCAAAAAAAAAAAGAAGAAGAAACATGGAACTAGGCTCCCTGTGAGTTCATTGACCAAGGTTGCACGGCTGGTTGGCTAGAGGAAGTACTGCCTATCCTGAATGTAAAGCCCAGGCTGCATTCTGCTATGTTAAACAGGAGCAGAGTCTATACACACATTAGCATAACTCACCTGTGTTCCATACTGGGTAGATTTTGACCAAAAATGGGTCATCTGACTCAAGAGCCTCAAGAGCTACAAAACCACACATTCCAAGAGTCTAGAAAGGTAAAGGATACAATTTTGTGGTTAGTTCAGGATGCCACACATACCTATGATTTGATACTGGTGGGGCGGCTTTCCTAACCCTGATTTACGTTAAAAGTTCTAAAACATTGAGTTTCTTTGAGAGGAAGAACATTGATGTGTCTGCTGTTGCATCTCTAGCACTTAGAACGGTCCCTCACACACAATAAGTGTTTGCTTTCTATTTATTAATAATGTTAAATTTAAAAACTTTAAATATTTACTGGAAAAAATGAATGAAATATTGGGGAAAGCAAAGGGGGAGGAAACAAGAGTGAAAATTTGTGCACTGTGCCTTTTCATACTTTAGTCATTTAATATGTGGTAGTAAATATCTTCCATTTCTTTATCTTAGTCTATTCAACTGACAGAAGAACAAGAAAATGAAACATGTAGCAGTAAGGGAACCCTGTTTTTCTCCTCAGCCCTTGTTATTTATTTCCCAGTATTCATAAATGCCACTGTTTAAAGATTAAATTTGTTCACGATCCTCCAAATTAGAATCTTGTATCCAAGGTCAATAGGATCACCAACCTCCACCCCCGGGCTAGTTACTGGTTTCCAAGTTTTGTCCATCAGAAATGGCTTTCTAAGTTTTGAGAAGATACAGTGTGATAAAATAAAGTATGTTTTTGAATAGCCCTATTCTTCAATTATGCCCCATCCCATCCCAGTGTCAAACTGCTCTAGAAACACAACCAAACTCGGGACCTCGGAGTTTTAAACCACGGCATCAGGACTAGCATCTCCTGAAGTGTAGGGGTTGGTTTATCCTTTGATGTCTCTACTGGAAGGCACTGAGTTCCCACGTGCTATGTGTCCGCCTGGTAGGCTGGGGTATTACTGTCACCATCCATTCTCCTCAAACAAAACAGTCCTCATTTTCTTGCTACTTCCTTCCTCGTCCCCAACCCAAACAGCTACCATGTCCTTCTGATTTTTTTTGTAAGAGATGCCTCTAAAATTGTTCCTCAATTTCCTGATTCTAGTTCAGTTTCTCAGCATTTCTTGTCTAAATTGTTAAAATAGCCTCCTAACTGGCTTCTAAAACTTAATTTCTCCCCACTTTGTCTTTCTCATAGAACATAGATCTCATCATTTTGCTTTCTATTTTCAAGCCTTGTGGTGTTCCAGTTCCCCCAAAATAAAAACCAATAACTTAACAGTGCAGGTAACACCCTTAAACCCTGGCTCTCAACTATTTGACTATATCCCTGCTCTCTTTAAACAAGTACTCATGCACAATACTACCTGCTACAATAAAAGCTAAAAGGCACTTCCAGTAACCCCATCTCAGTTGACTGATAATACTTCTTTCACTGCCTGGAATGTGCTTTTCTCTCTCCACTAATATCTGAGAATGTTCACTAGTCAGAGCCCAGTTGTAAAAAAAAAATCACCAGCTTAATTATATGGCTGGTGGTATAACTTGCCATAATCCCTCTAGATGATAATTTGGCAGTAGATATCACGAAGATAAAAAGTCACATTCTGTTTTTGGCCCAATTATTTGTCATAATCTGTCTTTCCTAGGGAAACAAACTCAAGAAATTTTCCACAGGGAAATCCATTTCAATGTTATATATAATAGTAAAAAATATAATGTCTTCCTGTTGAAGAATGTTTAAAATAGCAGCTTTTAATGACTTTGATTCTTCCCAGCCATGAGCATAGTATGTTCTTCCATTTGTTAATGTCTTCTGCTATTTCTTTTCTCAGGATTTCATAGTTCTCTCTGTAGAGATCCTTCATGTTTTTTGTGTGGTTCCCAAGTATTTTATTTTCCTTGAAGCTACTGCGAAGGGTATTTTGTCTTTGATTGATTCTCAGCTTGACTATTATTGGCTTATATGAAGGCCAATAACTGTTATTGGCTTATATGAAGGTCCACTGATTTGTGGACATCAATTTTGTATCCCAAGACATTACTATATTTCTTGATTACTTCCAGTAGCCTTGTGGTTAAGTCCTTAGGGTTTTCTAATAAGATCATATCGTCCACAAAGAGTGAGAGTTTGACCTCCTCTGTTTAAAAAGCTTCTGCACAGCTAAAGGTACAAACAACTAAAACAAACAGACAACCTTCAGAATGAGAGAAAATATTTGCATACTATGAATCTGACAAAAGGTAATAACTAGAATCTACAGAAAACTCAAACTAATCAACAAGAGAAGAGTAACAATCCCATTTATATGTGGGCAAGAAACTTCTCTGAAGAAGACAGGTGAATGGCCAACACACATGAAAAAATGCTCATTGTCCCTAATCATCTGAAAAATGTAAATAAAAACCACTCTGCGATACAACCTTACTCTAGTGAGAATAGCCCACATCACAAAGTACTGAATTTGCAGATGCTGGAGTGCATGTGGAGAGAAGGGAACACTTTTAAACTGCTGGTGGCACTGCAAACTAATACAACCTCTATGAAAAGAAGTATGGAGAATCCTCAAAGAGCTAAAAGTAGACCTTCCATTTGATCCCACAATCCCATTACTAGGATTTTACCCAGAAAGAACAAAAATCATTTTACCATTAAGGACATTTGCACTAGAATGTTTATTACAGCTCAGTTCACAATCACCAAGATGTGGAATCAACCCAAGTGCCCATCAACCCATGAATGGATTAACTGTGGTATATGTATACAATGGAATACTATTCAGCCATAAAGAGACAAGAGACTTTACACCTTTTGTATTAACCTGGATGGAGCTGAAGCAGACTCTTCCTAATAAAGCATCACAAGAATGGAGAAGCAAGTATCCAATGTACTCAATACTAATATGAAACCAATAAACAACTACATGCCCATATGAGAGAAAAACACAATTATGTTCAAGTGGGAGGAAGGAGATGAAGGGAAAAGGGAGAGGGAAGGAAGGAGGGGGATTGGTAACCTCTCACCTAATGTGCACAATGTAAAGGACTATACAGAAGACCCCTGAATGAAAGGCTCAACTACAAATTGCACTTTACCTTAGAAACACAAAAAGTGGAGCCAAATCATTGTACCCCCATACTAGTCTTAAATTTAAAAAATAAAAATAGTACTTATTGAATCTCTTTTTTTGAGAACCTCATTCTTTTGCCCACTGAACTTTCAGGAAAAAGAATGGAAGAGCACGGGCTTCAGATAATTCTGGACTCCTGTGTGCTTTGGAGTCAATTGTAAAATGTATTCATTTTAGTCAAATACCACTTATTAGCCATATCTATTATGTGTTCGGGGCTCAAATGTACTCCAAATCTCTCATGAGAAGGCAGACATTTCAACAAATAAACGCACTGGTGTTTCCTGATGATGGATGTGTGATGTACAAGGAGCATTGAAAGAGGGAGAGAGCTCATTTCTCTTGGGAGGTGATAGCTGAGCTGAGATTAAAGACAGTGTTTCCAACAAAGAGTCAAAGAAGAAGAGCATTCCAAGTAGAAGGAGTAAGGGCTGTGCAGATAGGGAAGTGAGAACCTATGTGGTTAATTTTGGGCACATTTCTATGAACGGAGCATAAGATAAGGGGGGCTGGGCTGGAGGCTGGGACTACAGCACAAGCAAGGCCATGGAGGACCTTGTGGACTGAGCCAGGGAGCCTGGATGCTCTGGGCCACTGATTCTAAGAAAATGCACATCACTGTGCAGTTTTCTTTTCTTTCTTTCTTTCTTTTTTTTTTTTTTTTTTTTTTGAGACAGAGTCTTACTGTGTTGCCATGGGTAGAGTGTAATGGCATCATAGTTTACAGCAACCTCAGACTCATGAGCTTAAGCGATGCTCTTTGCCTCACCATGCCCAGCTAGTTTTTCTTCTTTTAGTAAAGATGGTGTCTCCCTCTTCCTCAGGCTGATCTCCAGCTCCTTATCTCAAGTGATCCACCTGCCTTGGCCTCCCAGAGTGCTCAGATTACAGACATGAGACACTCCACTGGCCGCTGGTGCAGCTTTAACAGTTATAGCTCCCTGAGTCACCTACAGGGGACTCTTGGTGAGATTTACCATTTTTTATTTTCTACTTAACCTCTTTCTGTAGGCAGAGAGGGGCCATTTAAGGCATGCGATTAGCAGAGGAGTACATCTGATTTTCAGTCAGCACCAGTGTGGAGAATGGGTTGAAAGTGGAGGTAGAAGTCCAGCTAACAGAACCATCATGGTAATCCAAAGGAATTAAGGGCAAAAACACAGGCTGAAGTAAAAGCAGTTGAGTGGAGAGAAGGGGAAGAAAACTGAAATATTGAGGACACACTATGGACTTGCTATGGAGGTAGTGGTGGTGGGTGCAGCCCTCCTAAATAGACACGTAAAATAAAAACAGGTATTTGCTATGCTGAAGGAATCATAGGAAAAATCTTCCACCCTTCTTACTTTCCCATAGATTACCACCTCTAAGCAGCTTCTCTTTCTGAAGCCACAGCTAGTGTCTGGAGCCAGGGAAGCGGGGGGTGGAGGGGATCAAGGATGACTGCCTTGCAACACCTCAGGGGAAAATCATACTTACCTCATGCAGCTGAAGTGAGAATAAATAAGATAATGTATGGACTGTGTCTGGCACATGGAGGCTCTCGATAAATCATTTCCTTCTCCTGGAAGAAAGTGACTAAAGCCCAAGCCCTATCAGAAATTTCTACCCAGCTCCACTTTCCTTCAAAAATGTTTGTAAGTTTTCTAGTGCAAGACTAAAATGGCAGGTTTTGAAATGAGTATAATTGTGATGGATGTGTAAGCATTTCACATTGAGTATCGAAGCAGTACCTTAAACCCCATAAATGCATCAATGTACAAAGTTATGATTTAATAAAAAGTAATAAAAAAATGACAAGTTTTGACTTTGTTTTTCAGACAAGAGAAAGGATGTTTTTCATCATATGGAATAAAGTCATGGGTAGGTGAAAGATTTTTCCCCTTTCAGCAATGTTCCATCAACTGAGAAGAAATTCTGTTTCCTGATCATCCTTCCTAAAATTTAACATTATTTTCACTCTTCTGCTCAACAAAAAAAAAAAAAAATAGTGCTAGCAGCAACGTATCCGAAGATTCCTCGTACCTATCTAGAAGTTAAATCCTCCACAGTGCTTTCCAAGTAAGCAAAACACTATGCTTAAAAAAAAAAAAAAAAAAGGCGCAGAGGGCTCTATTAAAGTAGTTCTTTTCATAAAATTGTGGTCACTTGTTCTGGGAGGATGGTGCCTGTGGCTCAGTGAGTAGGACACTGGCCCCATATACCAAGGGTGGCGGGTTTGACCCCGGCCCCCACCCGGTCAAACTGCAGCAAAAAAATAGCGAGGCATTGTGGTGAGCGCCTATAGTCCCAGCTACTTGGGAGGCTGAGGCAGGAGAATCGCCTAAGCCCAGGAGCTGGAGGTTGCTGTGAGCTGTGACACCACAGCACTCAACCAAAGGCGACAAAGTGAGACTCTGTCTCCCCCTCAAAAAAAAGACAGCTTATAAAATTGTGGTCACAAATCAATTCATTGTTAATGAAGAGATCTTCTCTACAGGCCTACAGGCCTCTAGAGTTAGGTGGTGGTTCAAGACTTGCTCGTGACCTCTTTGGGGGGAGGGTGGGCTAGGAGTTTACACAATGGGGGCTTTCAGTTCAGTTTACTTCAGAAGAACTTTGCCCAAGATGCCAGATGAGAGAACCAGCCTTTTTCCCTCCAGTCCAAACATAAGCCCAGATTGTTTTGAAAAGAACTAGCCATAAGGATATGTTGATAAAAATCCTTGAGATTTTCCTCTAAATTTAAAAATTATCAGAAATGCACTTTTCCTTTTCTTCTAAAAACACAAATGTTATAAAAGATCTAGTCACAGGCTGCCTATATTTGGATCTTGTCACAGATCTGCCACTGCTGCATCACCTAGGACTAGTTACCTAGTCACTTATCCATCAGTGTCATCCATAGCCTGGGATAATAACAGTACCACCTACCTCACAGAGTTGTTGAGAAAATTAAAATGAGTTAGTAGAGGTGAAGTGCTTAGAACTGTGCCCAGTATGTATCTCTGGTCACCAGATGCTATTCAGAAGAGCTCCGGGCTGGATCAACCCACAAAGCTGCTAAGCAAGTCTGTCTATCACAGAGATTGTAGTATTGGACCATGGGCCACCTAAGGCCCCCAGACATGTGCAGTTAAATCAAACAAGTTTAAAGGGTTCTCTTTTCTTAATTGTTGCCAATAACAGATATATAAATCAGCATTTCCAGCCTGTCTCAAAGTTCCTTAGATGTGGCCACCCTGGACCAGTGCAGTAGGACTCACACAGGACCTCGGGCAGGAGGAGGTGAAATGGAGTTCTACTCCCTCTTTGGAAGGAGTTGAGCAGATGCCACACTCTTTGGATGAGCACAAATCCCCAGGCTACCATATTCCCTGCTTCGGGCCCAGTTCTGTCATTTACTGAAGCTCTCTAGGCACTCAAGGTTGTGATCTCTATCCTAAAGGGACGGGGCTCAGAAATTATAAAATTTATTTATTTTTAATTATTTGTTTTTTTTAAATTTTTTGCATTTTTTGGCCAGGGCTCAGTTTGAACCCCCCACCTCCAGCATATGGGGCCAGTGCCCTACTCCTTTGAGACGGAGTCTCACTCTATCACCCTGGGTAGAGTAGCATGGCATCACAACTCACAGCAACCTCAAATTTCTGGGATCAAGTGATCCTCTTGCCTCAGCCTCCTGAGTAGCTGGGACTACAGGCATCCATCACCATGCCCAGGTAGTTTTCCTATTTTCAGCAGAGACAAGGTCTCACTCTTGCTCTTGCTCAGTCTGGTCTCAAACTCCTGAGTTCAAGGGATCCTCCCACCTTGGCCTCCCAGAGTGCTAGGATTACTGGTATGAACCACTGTGCCTGGCCTAGAAAATTTAAAAATTTTTAAATACGTGACTTAAAAAGTAAACCAAAAATGGCTACAACATAGCAAGAATTACACTATATTATGTAATTACCTAGTTGAATCCTCAGAACTATGATATGGGAATTATTACCCCTACACTTTAGCCCCAGACAGGGCAAATAGCTTGCCTCAAGTCCAACAGGAAGTGAAAGGACTGGGGCTGAAGCTCAGGGCCCTGGGTAACACACGGCATCCTTCCACTTAGCATTCCCTCCAAATGCACCACCTCTTCAGAGACCTCTTTGTCTCCCTTAAAACTTCTTGCCAAAGAGAATTCCTTAAGTTCATCACTCCTCTGGCAACAGCTCTGACTACAAAGCTAACAGTGGTGAGGAAACTAGTGTTACGTACAAATTGCAGATGCCCTAGGAAACGGATGAGAAAGGATTAAAAGGTTGTAAGACACCCTAGTGTGTAGAAATTAAAAAGGAAAGCTCTAAAAGCTTGGCTGCATGCAGAAAATTATTCTCAGGTTCTAGAAGTCAGAGATGGACAGAGTTTTCCATGGTTTATTTTCAAATGAGCAAACAATGACGAGAGGGAATCAAGAGTTCCGTCACACCTAACTGGAAGCAGTGTCAAGACTTCCAATACCTACTAGCTATCTTAATGGAGGGATGGAGGACGGCAACAGATCAGCAACACACGGGGCTCCACAACCTACTGGCCAGTGACCTTGAGCAAGGTACTCACCTGTGTTGGCCTCAGTTTTCTCACCTCTAAAATTAGCATAATACAGTACCGAACTTGCTGTGTGGTGAGGATTTAATTTAAACGGGCTGCACACAGAACGACCCGCATGCTGCCTGGCACACAGCAGGGGCTCTACAAATGTGGATCTTCTCCTCCCCTCTTGATTCTCCTCAGTGATTCAATATTGATGGTAGGCAGAACACAAATGTGCTATTTTGGAATAAAATGCAAGGGAAAAGGAAATAGGCAGCTACCTGGGCAGACAGAATATAACTACTGAGTCATCATCTTTCTCAACAGGAAGAGTCTCATATTGCTATTTTATATGCAGTAGCACTCACACAGGACCTCTGGCAGGAGAAGCTGGAATACTGAGAAGGTGTAAGTGACTTAGCTATCTCGCCTAGAAATTTAAAATTTCTCAACTACCACTAAATAATGGCAAATACTGAGCATTAACTATGGCCAGACATCATGCTATTCATTTCATGTGCCTTCTTTCATTTAGTCCTCATGACCGCAAAGATAGCTATTATTTTGTGGATGAAACTAAGCCTTAGAGAATTTTGTAAATTTCCCAATGTAATGGACAAGTAGAACTTGTTCATACATATATGTGTATGTGTGTACATATATGTATATAATGCATGTATATGTGTGTGTGTATATGTGGTCATACAATTTTTTCTAAGCCCCAAATGCCAAACTTCTATACATATAAATTTGGGGAGCAATTGATGAATGATATAGAAACATAGAGTTCAATGTAAATTACCATAGACTAAATTATCTACTCTAATTATCTGACCAGCCAAAATTAATCAGATATTAACTCAACAGTGTTAAAAACATCGTAGAAACCTATACTTCACTGCTTTGTCTAATAATTCTGTCTCTACCATTACTGTCTTATGATTAAGTAAGAATTCTGTGCCCTGCCTTTATCTAAAATTGGGAAATGATACCTTCTTCACAAAGAAGCTGTGAGGAAAGCCATAAATAGCTATATACACATAGAATTTACAAGTCACCTTTTCTCTGGATTGCATTTATCTTCTCAACATTTTTCTGTGAAGTTGAGTATTATTTTTCTTAACAAAAGTTAAATGACTTGTCAAAAAGAGGGCTATTAAAAGGCAAAAGGGCAAGAACCCCAGATCTTGCTTGTCAGACATGGGTTCCGTTAGACGTATCTACTGAGAAAAACAACTGACAGATGAATCACTATCCTGGAAAACTTGTTTAATCACTCTTAGCCTCGGTTTCTGGACTTGTAAAATATAAATGATGTTATCTTCCATATAGGATTGTGATGAGATTAAATTAATTCATACTTGCATTTTTAAAAATGCCTGCCATATAGTAAGCACAAGTGCAGATACTGTTTACATAAAACTCTTCATAATTACTTAACATAAGCTTCTTCCAAGCCACCGCATTTACTTATGTTATCTCTAAAGCTTTTCCAAAAACACTGTATCTCTAAAAGAAGATCAAATGCCACCCAGGAAATTGGTAGAGTCATTTGTCACTTGGGTAAATTCCTCTGATACAGTCTTGCTTTGGGAATATTTTAAATTAAAATACTTTTAACACTGAGTTTAAGAGACCAATCATATATTTTCAGTTTCATTGAATTGAGCACATCCCTTAAGCACTGTCTCTGAATAAAGCAAAGTGTTAAGTGTTGTGACCACCACCAAGACACAGAAGAGATTTCCCTGCCCACTTGAACTTGTATAAACACCCACTCCCACTTAAACTACTTGTAACTATTAGCTTACACGTCTGTATCATTCCTATAATACAAGCTCCTTGAGGAGGGGGGTCGTGGCTCTGTCTCCTCTTTTATCTCTAACACTTGGAATAATAAGGAAGAGAAGAGTAATCAGATCGGACTTGTGATATAGGAAGATTTGGGTGGAGGTGATAGGTGGAAGGTGCATGAAAAAAAAAACAGAAAAAATAAAAAGTGCAGGGAAAGGTGAACAGGCTTGGAGCAAAGTTTGCATGCAGGAAAACAGTGGAAGTTGAGAATGAAAAGACCACTGGGGAAGAAACTGAATGAGTATAGCAGTAAGAATTTACTTAAGACATAACTGAGAATCCTGCAAGCTTTCAAATAGTAGGTTACTGTAAGATTTAACAAGGATTTGGGATTTCTGGTTCCAGTCAAGATGGACCAGGCCCATTATAGGATCCATTGTAAGACGGTCTTCTTTAAGCAAAAAACTAATTAATTAAAAATAAAAATAAATATATATATATGCCTAGGAAGACACAGAATAGTAGAAATAAGGCAGACTTTGTAAGAATCTGGGATTCCCTTAGTGAGGAGCTGAGCCTCCACTCACAGCCAGAGCTGACAAGGTGGGAAGAGGCAGTGTGAGGCAGGGTAGCGGACACTTTGCTTCTTCCTCGTTCCCTGGTTCCAGCCAATGGAGAGATGAGTCTCCACGCCCACCTACCATTGACAAGAGCAAATGAGGTGGCACTCCGCCGCCCTCCCTCCTCTCCACTGGTGTCAGCAGGGCAACACAGAATTGAGTTTCTACCCCCTACCCTGAAGCAACAAGTGGTGTGAACAAACCTGCTTCCTCCTTCCCTCCTGTCTCCAGGACCCAGCTTATACTTCCTTTTGGAGGCAACAATGTGGTGCAACTTGGTGCCATGCTTTCACCAAGAAAGTGACAGCAGAGCCAATGAATGTCTTCTGCCCCATGCATCTGCAAGTGAAACAGTGTAAGCATTCCTCTTTTAAGGGGTCACTGGCCAGGAGGTCCAATGAGAAGTTAAACATATATACCCCCACCTACCTATAGTGCTACACCTCAACTAGGGGAGTGCCTGCTACAAAAAGAATATCTTATAAGGAAGCAGAGTCTCACAATATCCAGAATATCAAAAGAGAAAATAAAGTATCACTCATAACCCTAAGACCCAAGAAAATCACAATTTGAGCGAGAAAAGACAACCAATATGTGTCAACATCAAGAAGAATCACACATTGGAATTATCTGATAAGACTTTTAAAACAACCATAATAAAATTGCTTCTACAAGCAATTATAAAATCTCTAAGAACAAATTGAAAAATAAGAAAATCTTAGCAAAGAAACAGAAATGAGTAATAATACATACTACAATAGGAACCTAAAAAAAAAACTTCAGTGAAATAAGCCATAAACACACACACAACTCCACGCATTGTATAATGCCATTTATAAGAAATGTCCAGAATAGTAAATCTATAGTGACAAAAAGCAGAGTTGAGGCTGCCTGGGACTAATGGTGCTAAGGAATGAGGAGTGACAGGGAGGGCAGTTTTCATTTGGGGGTAAATGAAAATGTTCAAAAATTAGATTACAGTGATATTTGTGCAACTCTATAAACATACTAAAAACTACTAAAGTGCATACTTTATATAAGTAACCTTTATGATATGTAATTATGTCTCAGTATAAATTAAATTGAAATTAATAACTACATATTTTTTTAAAAAGGAAGTTATTAAACTACAAAAATAGAATAACTAAAACAAAACTTTGCTGCATGGGCTCCATAGTTGAGTGGAAATGACAGAGGATAGAATCAGCAAACTTGAGGACAACTCAGTAGAATTTACCAAATCTGAACAACAGAGAGAAAACAGACTGAAAAAATGAGGAGGAACAACAACAGAAAATCCATCATCAGAGTCTCAGAAAGATATGAGAAACAGGGCTTGAAAGAACATTTTAAGAGATAATGGCTGAACATTTGCCAAATTTTTCAAGTGCTGAAAGAAAAGAACTGTCAACCATGAATACAATATCCAGTGAGGGATGAGGGAAAACAAAGACATTCTCAGACAAAGGAAAACTAATAGAATTTGTTGCCGGCACATCTACTCATAACGATTGGCTAAAGGAGTTCTTCAAGCAGAAAATAAAATGATAAAAGGAGGAATCTTGGACCATCGCGAAGAAAAATATAAGAAAAAAAGAAACAAAATGAAAGTCTGGATACATACAATGGACTTGTCATCATGATTCTTAACAATCATATCTGACAAAACAAAAATCATACATCATCCTATATCCAAATATATTTAAATATGGATAAAAAGGGACATAAATGGAATTAATTTTCCATACACTGCTCAAAGTAGTAAAATGTTGACACAAATAGACTGTGAAATGTTATGCATACAAATTTTAATTCTTAGTGCAAACACTAAAAAAATACAAAGCAATGTACTGAAAAACACTATGAAAAATCAAAATGGAAACCTAAAATTTGTTCAAGTAACCCACGAGAAAGAAGTAATGAGGAAAAACAGAAAACAAAAAATGAAATGGCAGCCTTAAGCCCTAACATATCAATAATTATCTTAAGTGTATAGTAGTGTAAATATACCAATTACAAGAAAGATATTAACAAAGTGGATATAAAAATATAGTACAGCAATATGCTGTCTATAAGAAACTCACTTCAAATACAATGGCACAGAAAAATTTAAAGTTAAGAGAATGGATAAGATATACCATGAAAACGTCAATTATAAAAATGCAGAAGGGGGTAAATTAATGGTAGATAAAGTAGCCTAGAGAGCAAATAAAATTAGTGGAAAGAAAGAGGAACATTATATATTGATAAAAAGATCGATTTGTCGAGAAGACATAATGATCCTAAATATACATGTACAAAGAAGGAGAGCATCAAAATACATGAAGCAAAACCTGATAAAGGTAGAAAGAGAAACATACAAATCTCCAAATACAGGTAGGGACTATAACACACCAGTTTTAGCAAGTAAATTACTAGATTAAAAAATCAGTGAAAAGGTTCAGTGCCCATAGCACAGTGGTTGTAGCGCCAGCCACATATACTGAGGCTGGTGGGTTCGAACCCAGCCTGGGCCAGCTAAAACAACAATAACAACTGCCAACAACAACAACAAAAAAAACATAGCTGGGCATTGTGGTGGGAGCCTGTAGGCCCAGTTACTTGCAAGGCTGAGGCAAGAGAATCACTTAAGCCCAGGAGCTGGAGGTTACTGTGAGCTGTGATGCCACAGCACTCTACTGAGAGCAACATAGTGAGACTCTATCTCAAAAAAAAAAAAATCAGTAAAAATATAAAACTAACTAATACAATCATCCAATTGGATCTAATTGACATATGCAGACTAACTGACCCAAGGGTGGAATAAACATTTTATAAGAATCTGTGGAACATGTACTAATACAGACCATATCCTAGGCCATAAAACAAACCATAACAAACAAGAGAAATAATAAAGCCTTACATAGAATGTTTTCTGATCATAATGACTTCTACCTAAAAATTCTTAACAAAAAGACAAGAAAATTTCCAACTTGGCAATTAACACTTTTCTAAATGATCTATGGATCAAAGAAGAGTCCCACATGAAGTTTAATATAAAAATGAAAGAAAGTCTGAAAGAAAGTAAACTATAATATACCTGAATATGCAGAATGCAGCTCACACAGTGCTGAGAGGGAAATTATAGCCTTAAATGCTTATATAAGAAGAGACGGAAAGATTCAAACCAATAATCTATGTTCCCATGTCAGGAAACTAGAAAAATAACCCCCCCAAACAATCTGAATGTAAGAAATAGTAAAAATATGGCTCAGCACCTGTAGCTCAGCGGCTGGGGTGCTGGCAATATACACCTGAGCTAGCAGGTTCGAATCCAGCCTTGGCCCACCAAACAACAATGACGGCTACAACGAAAAAATATCTGGGTATTGTGGCAGGCACCTATAGTCCCAGCTACTTGAGAGGCTAAGGCAAGAGAATTGCTTAAGCCCAAGAGTTGCAAGTTGCTATGAGCTGTGACGCCACAACACTCTACCAAGGGTGACATAGTGAAACTGTCTCAAATTTTTTAAAAAAGTAAAAACAGAAATTAATTAAACTAAAAACAGAAAAAACAGAAAAAAATTAATGAAACAAAAGTTGATTCTCCACCAAAAAAAATCAGTAAAATTTAGAAACTTCTAGAAAGACCAACAAACATAATAAACACAGGGGACATAATCACCAACATCAGAAGTAAAACAGGATATTACCACAAATCCTGCTACCATTAGAAGGAGAATTAAAAAATAATACAAACAACTTTATACTCATAAAATTGAGAACCTAGAAAAAATAATTACCTTGAAATCACAAATGATCAAAACTCAATCAAGACAAAATAGCCAACTTAAATAGTCCTATAACCATTAAAGAAACAGAATTAGTAATTTAAAAGCAGGAAAAAAAAAATTACAGGCCCACATGATTTCACTAGAAAATTCCATGAAATGAAAACCCTGAACAAAATATTAGAAAATCAAATTCATCCATGTTTAAAAAGAATTATACATCATTACTAACTGGGATTCATTCCAGGTGTGCAAGGCTGGTTCAACATTTGAAATTCAAACAATGTAATGCACCATAATCAACAGGCTATGATTGTGACAACATATGAATAAAAAGTATTTGACAAAATCCAACACCCATTCATGATAAAAACCTTCAGCGAACTAATAGAATAAAACTTCTTCACTGATAAAGGTCATCTACCAAAACTTACAGCTAACATCATTTTTATTTGCACAGGGCTGTAAATTCTAGACACTGCTATAAGGCAAGAAAAAGTAGTAAGAGGCACACAGACTAAACAGTAGGAAATAAAACTATCCCTATTTTCAGATGATGTGATTATGTATGTAGGAAATCCCAGGGAAACTACAAATAAGGAAATAAAACACCTCAGAAGAAATATTAGGACTGTCTGGAACGCATCCAACCACGTAATGTGAACAATGCAAACATATGTGGCCGAATACTTTGTAGACAGAACATATATATTCAACAAGATCTCAGGATACAAAATCAACACACAAAATCCAATCACATTTGAATTTACTAAAAATATATATACAGAAACCCAAATTTAAAACATTGAACCATTTATAATTGCTTCAAAGAAGGCAATACTTAGGTAGAAATCCAATACAACATGTATCACATCTATATCCTGAAATTTTCAAAATACTGATAAAATAAATCAAAGACCTAAATGGATAGAGACACATACCATGTTCACGGACTGGAAAACTCAACATAGTAAAGATGTCAGTTCTGCCCTAACTGGTTCTATAGGTTCAATGTATGGCGACATAAACCACCTTATTTCTAAAATTTATGGAGAAAACCACAGGACCTAGAATACTTAAAACAACTCTGAAAAATAAGGATGAAGTGGGAAAAAACACTTTAACAGATGTTAAGGCTTTTTAAGGAGCTATAGCGGTCAATATGATATTAGGTGGAGCAAATGACACAAAAAGATCAATGAGAACAGCAAGAAGACTCAGAAAGAGACTCAAGTACACATAAACGACTATTTCACAAAGGTGCAAAAGCAATTCACTGGAGGAAGGACAGACTTCAATAAATGGTGCTGGAGCAAATGGGCATCTATAGACAAAACAAAATGAACCTTGACCTATACCTGATACATTATTTTAAAAACTAACTCAAAATGGATCATAGAATTAAATGTAAAACTATAAAACTTTTAGAGAAAAAAGGTACAAATCTTTGGGATCTAGGTCTAGGTAAAGAGTTTAAACTTGACGCCAAAAGTATAAACCATAAAAAAGTAAATTGGACATCACCAAAATTCAAAACTTTTGCTTTGTAATGACCATGTGAAGAGCATGAAAATAAAAGGTACAAACTAAGAAAAAACATTTGCAACCAACATTCAACAAAGGATTTGCATCTGGAATATATTTAAAAACTTGCAAAAAACTTGACAATAACTAACAAAGGAACAGGCAATCTAAAAGATGAGCAAAAAGACATGAACAGAAATTTCAATGAAGAGAATATAAAGAAGACAAACACATGAAAAGATGCTCACCAACACTAGGCAAATGCAAATTAAAACCACAATGAGATATCACTACACAACTATAACAATGTGTAAAATAAAAATATATATATATTGAAAATGCCAAATGCTGTTCAGTATACAAGAGAACTGGACCACTCTATCTCCGCTAAAAGAAATTTTAAATTGTATGGCCATTCTGGAAAAAAAGAGTATGTTATTTTATTTCAAAACTAAAGCTGCACTTACCACATGCAACCCAAAAAATGCACCCCTGGATATTTATCCCAGGGAAAAATGAAAACTTAAGTTCACACACAAACCTTTGCACAAATGTTTATAGTAGTTTTATTCACAATGGCCCCAAACTAAAAATAATCCAATATCCTTATTATCCTTCAATGGGTAAATGGTTGAACAAACTGTGGTATAAGGAATGAATAACTGCTATATGCAACAAAATAAATGGAACTCAAGTAAATTATTCTAAGTAAAAAGATTTTTAAAAGCAAATCCTCCAAGATCACATACTACATTCCATTTATCGCATATTCTCCAAATGACTAAATTACAAAGATGGAGAAAACAAGTGATTGTTAGGGATTCGGAACTTGGAGAGGAAAGTGGTGTCTCTGACTGTAACAGGAGAGTGAAAGAATCCTGTATTTTGGCTATGATGCTGGTCATGACAATCTTCATGTGATAAAACTGCATATACATAATTATGCATGGGCACCCACACATAGGAGCTGCAATCTGAGCAAGGTTGATGGATCACATCCATTTAATTTGTGATACTGTACAACAGTTATGTAAGATGTTAACCATATGAGGAAATAAAGAATGTATAGGATCTACACTATTTCTTCTAACTACATACAAATATATAATTATCTCAAACCAAAAGTTAAAATAAAGGAATGATCCAGTATGTATTAAGAGCTATGGTCTGGCTTGGCGCCTGTAGCTCAAGTGGCTAGAACACCAGGCATACACGGGAACTGGCGGGTTTGAATCTAGCCTGCCAAACAACAATGCCAACTATAACCAAAAAATAGCCAGACAGTGTGGTGAGCACCTGTAGTCCCAGCTATTTAGAAGGCTAAGCTAAGAGAATCGCTTGGATCCAAGAGTTTGAGGTTGCTGTGAGCTGTGGTACCACCCACAGCACTCTACCCAGGGGCGATAGCTTGAGACTCTGTCTCAAAAAAAAAGATAAAAAAAGAGCTATGATCATGCTCAAAACTTGACTGGCAATTTCAGTTCAGAATCAGTAGTCGCTTATCTACTTAACATCTCTGTGAGGCACTGTGGAAGATGATGGAGATTTAGCAATGAAAAGAAGACATAGATCCTGTCTTCCTAAACTTTCAGACCAAGAAGTATGAAAATAGCTCAATTTATGAAAAGGGTTCTTATATCTTCAGTTATATGGGTGAGAACTGAAATCAAATTTCTAGCAATAAGAGAAAGGTTAAGTAATTTTTGAAATACTATATGCCCATTAAAATGACATGACTATTTAACAGAATGGAAAAATGCTTGTAACATTAAGGAAAACATTAAATTAATAAATTATATACTCATTATTGATAATTAATGACAACTTACTCTACATGAATAAACTTTTATTGAATTTTAGATAATTAGAAAGAATAAAGAAATTGCAAGATAAATGCTTTCTACACAGCATCTGATAGCATCATCTTTTTTGCCACAGTATTTTCCCTTTTCCTTATAAAAAGTATAGACATTCATTTATTTAAATTTTTACAAAGTCAAGAACCATCAAATGGAAAATATAAGTAATGCTAAAGTAAATTTATCTTTTTATCAATATTGAAATGCTTGAAATGGTTAGGTTCTGAGTGTGACATTCTTGGAAAAAGAGTGTATGCTGCAGCTGATGGTTTCCACTCATTCAAATAACCAGAAAAAGGTCAGGCGTCCACTGTCCATGACGATTATGCTTTCAGAAAAAGAGGGCAAAAAGTACGGTGGGAAGAGGGAGTGAGAAAACACATCCAGGAAAAAAAGACACTCTTTAAAAATCATGGAGTCAGTATCTTAAATAATTTAGAAAACCAACCTTGGAAGAAATGTGTGGGCTGCTTAAAGTGTGATTAAGGCAAGACAGTCATCAATACTATGGCCAGATCTACATAGCACAAAATAGAGTGGGGAGTTCGTAAAGTACTCTGGTGAGCTACGAAGGCAGCCAAAGCAGGAAATTAACCACAAAGGAGTCTCTTTGCCATGGTGTAAACTGCATCTGGTAACACTGTGACCTGAGCTGTCACAGATATAGACCTGACCCTTCCAGAAGCACATGAGGAGACATTCCTTTTGTCTCAAGTCTTCTCTCTTTTACAAACAGATTTATTTTGAAAAAAGCCAAAACAAAAACAACTCCTGCCCTCCCTCTAACAATCTAGTAACCTCTACTTGTCAAACAAGGAGGAAGTTGTCTACCTCAGTATAAAAGGCATCAGGTGCTGCCCTCATTAAGCGTGTCCTAGTGAGACGGCAAGGGAGACCTGGACGGCCTTGCTCGGAGAGGCTGCCCAGTAAGGCTGCAGCCCTCAGCCTCGCCTGCCTGCCGCGTGCTGCCCACACGACCTCGCCCTCTCATGATCTCATTTTTCCCTGTGGGCTCACTACACACACTCACTGAATAAGGTGCTGAACACGTTGTATTTCCTAGCCCAGTGCCACTCATGTATTTTAAAAAATAACTTTTCTTTAAAAAAAATACTTTTTCCAGGAAAAATGAACAGTAATTGCCATGGACCTGTATCAGATCCTAGAATAATGTAGACAGGCAAGAATCTGTCAATATAGCAGTATTCCAAATATGAAATTCATGGTTCAGGAAGAAACTGATAAATAAATAAATATTGAGGGGCTTCCCAAAGAAGTTTCCTTTGTTTCCCCCTATTTCTTACTTTTTTGTGTGTAAAAAGTTTTGATTATATGATAGAAGAGCCAGTCCTGTCGGGACCAATATTAACCATTTACACCATTAAGCCCTCCTCTATAATTAGGGAATGAGGAGAAGCAGAACATAGCTCAGGGCTGCTCATTATTTCCTTAATGACAACTATGTTTTTAAATAATTTCAATATTTAAACTCCATCTGGCACTTTCGTCTTTTGAAAAATTATTAAATTAGGCATCAATTAAAGAACAAGCCCATCTGGGCCGCAGTCTGGGTTTTAAGGTGCTATTCTGCTTGTGTTATCTTTTTCCTTGGCTTGGCACATCTTTGAGCTCCAGCTTTTTGAACAGAATCCCAGGACACCCGTGATGGGAAAACAAGTCATCCTGGTGGAGGATTCCAATCCATTTCACGTACCTCAGTGGCCAGGTAACAGTATTGCCTTCTCTGTGCTTTTTACTAATATAATGACAAGGAAAGTGTTTCTTTCCCACCACTCACCCACCCCAACCTCCTCCACGTATGGGGACCTTCCGTTTATTCGTCTGTGAACACGATGCCCCTTCATGCTCTACACCAGCGACCCGGCCCGACTCTGGGCTGGCACCATGACAGGTATTGCACCAATTCGCTCCAGGGTTGCGTGGCTGACAGTGTAGGAGTGCGTGTGCGGAGGCCGAGGCTTCCTGCTGACGGAGCCATTGCTCCTGGGCATGACCTGTGGTGAAGACCCCCTGTTGGCTGTCACTACCAGAGTCTTATGAGAACCAGGGACCAGATGGTTCCCATTAGCATAAATGGATGGTACACTGGCATTGCCCGACTGGAGGGAGAAAGACTGGTGCAAGTCACTGAAGTGGTTGAATGATTCTGTGTTTCTGTGAACTTTTGGATTGTTGCTCCAGTATCGACTGTTGTAAGTATTGGAAGAAGTCAACGTGTTGTTCTCTGAGGACGATATCTCGGTGTGAAATGCTTTGGCAGAAGAACATTTAGGTGGAAGATCATCCTCTCTGAAAAGAATAAAATAAAGTTGTCGTGAGGATTTATTCCAGGTTAATTCGGTCCCCTTATCCTCCTGCCCAGGATGCTTTCTTTTCATGCTAAGGCCACTGTGTCTAAAACACAAATTCTCAGGGAGAGACCACTCTATTGTGAAAGCAAACACAGCAACCCTGGATAGCCTTGGCCTTGGAACCCATTCCCTTTAGGAGATAGTGGTCAAGAAAATCTCTCCTTAACTTCTCATTCTCAAAGAATGTCTTTTCATACACACACATACACATTTATATATAGTTTATAATTATATACATGGTTTTGTTTTGTCTTGTTTTGTTTTCTTTTACTATAAATAGGAAAATAGTCCACTGAACTAGTTGCCATAAAATAGCCAAGAAATCAAGCCATGGGTATAAAGAACTTTAGGGACTGATTAGAGTTGGCTGATTTCATTCCTCTTTGAGGTTTGAGGAATCACTGTGATGCGCGAATGAAAAGTTTTCCTTGATCTGTTATGCTGAGAGGGAATCTATCCTTGCATATGCCCACGTCTTAAGAATTACAAGAGGCTGAGAGAGATCATTAATTTAATTGAAGATGTTAACTAATTTACTTGACATTTATTGAGTACACTCTAACTAGATGTTTCATGTTAAAAAAAAAAAAAAAAAAACAAGCCCTACACCGGAGAAGCCTATAGTCAAATGGGAGTAGCAATCAAAGCAAGAACATTTGTGAGTCTGAAAGGCTGGATGAGGAGCTAAAGATCATTTATGTGAGAAGGTGATGTCTGAACTTGCCTTGAATCGAATCAAGGACTTTAGTAAAGAAATGGATCACAGGAAAGAAATACGGATAGTCCAGGAGGACAGCAGGGACTTTTGTTGAAGCTCTGAGGCATGGGCAACTGCAGAAGAGACAAAGGCAGAATGAGCTGGGAAGCAGTGGTGTAAGATGAGCAGGTAAGGGTCAGATCCCAAAGGGCTGTGTACATTTCACCAAAGAGACTGGCATCATTAAAGCATTTTCAACAAGGGCATGCAACGATAAACCTTGAGAATGAGCTTCAATGTCTACAATATACCAAGAGCCACTTTTCCTTAAAGATCACTTGGCATGGTTTTCTCAAGATATCCATACTCATGTCTGCACCATCTTTCCAAGTCACATTTCCAGGGCCTGTCTGTGCAGCCATAACAGACAGACACTGGTATGGTCTTACAGTGTTCCTTCTTGCTCTGTGTTCTCATCCACCATTTTTTTTTTTTGATAGAGAGTCTCACAATGCCACCCTCAGTAGAATGCCATGGCATCACGGTTCACAGCAACCTCAAACTCTTGGGCTTAAGTATTCTCTTGCCTCAGCCTCCCAAGTAGCTGGGACTATAGGCACTCACCACTACACCCAGCTATTTGTTGTTGCTGTTGTTGTCGTCATTTTTGTTTAGCTGGCCTAGGCCGGGTTTGAACCTGCCAGCATGAGTGTATGTGGCCGGCGCCCCACCCACTGAGCCATGGGCACTGCCTCTCATCCACCATAGTAATAAATGCCAATGTTAGACACTTGTTTTAAGCTAACTCTTCTATTGTGGCAGCCACCTAAGCTCATGTACTCTGGAGATGTGAGGAGTAGGGAACTCTTCATTTACATCCTCCTAGTGGGGCACAGGATAATCTTTACCCCCTTTTGTGATCCAGTGAATAAAGTTGAATAACCCCATGAAAAAAAGTGATATATAAGAAAATATTACTTGGCCAATTTAATTGTCTTGGCCAGCAGAGTTATAATTGCAAACAAATCTTAACTCTAAAAAATAAACAGAAAACACATTGGCCATGAAGGACAAATTATTCAACACACGAACCTTATTTCATTAGGAATTTCTTCTTCTTCCTCCTCTTTATTTTTGCTTCTCCAGTAAAAGAATGCCCCTAAAATCAGTGCAATGCAAAAAATGATAATAACTGCACCAGTGCCAACGGCTCCAGCTATTAGTCCAATGTTCCTGGGCTGGGCTGAAAAATATATTTAAAGAGAAGAGAAAGAGAGAAATAGCATATACCCAAGCCACTGAATAAACACAGATGTTTACTGAAGAATCTGCTTAAAAGGTACAAAACTGCCGAAAATACTACATCTATATGACGTATAAAGTTAAACCTCAGTTAACTTTCTGTATCCCCCGTGGCATTAACAGCAAATGACCTGCACACCTTTCGACAGTACACCAAGAGCAGAGCAGGTGACATGTGGCACCTAAGTCCCTGATCTGCCCAAAATGAACCCTACGAACCAGTGGGATTCCTTATGACCTGATCCGAGCCAACTGCTCCCTTTTGCAACTTGGAATTCAAACCACCAAGAATTCTCAACTAAAAAGAAACTTTCTGCACTGTTTATAACCTAGATACCCAATTAAGCAGATATGAGATATCAAGAAAAAAACACATACCCATAATATCATTACAAATTTTTATTCATTATTCTTGCTACCCATAAGATCATTACAAATTTTTATAATGCCTATACTACTTATTAACAAAACTGGTTTAGGCTGGGTGCAGGGGTTCATTCCTCTAATCCTAGCATTTTGAGAGGCTGAGGCAGGAGGATTATTTGAGATCAGGAGTTTGAGACCAGCCTGAACAAGAGAAAAACTCCCTACTTCCCATAAAAAATAAAGGAAAAAAAAAACAGGTGTGGCAAGGTGTGCCTGTAGTCTCAGCTGCTTAGGAGGCTGGGGCAGAAGAATTGCTTGAACCCAGAAATTTGAGGTTGCAGTAAGCTAGGATGGCACCCCTGCACTCTAACCAGGGTGACAGAGCAAGATTCTCTCTCGGAAAGAAAGAAAAAAAAAAAAAAAAAAAAAGAACTGGCTTGATTTGAATAATCCTAAAGAGAAAGATATTTTGTCACAAAGATTATCATTTTGCCGAGGCTGAAAAGTATACTAAAACATTATAAAGTATTTCAATAATGATTCAAGCCAAAAGAACTTCTATTAAACCATCAGGAAACTTCAAATCAATTAAGCAGGACCCTTCATTTCCTACTTTAACGAAAGTCTTAGAGTTTCAGATCCAGAGATGACATGAGAATTCCATAAACTTACGTGAAATAACCTGGAGATCCAGGAGACAGGTGCTGGTCCCAATGGCATTAGAAGCCACGCACTGATACAAACCTGAGGACAGTGCACTGATATTCCGGATGGTCACTGTTCCCCGGACCTGGTCTGCCACAAAAATAACAGTCACATGAGAATTTGGCAGAAAGAATAAGAAAGCCAAAGACATCAGCAGAAGACTATAAAACAGATTAACACTGGAGAGCTGTCAATAAATTTATTTGGGGGAGGAAGAGACATTTTGGGTCCTTGAATGGTAAATGCTAAAATCACGACATCACCTCTTTGTCTCGCGCAGTTGGGTGGACGGATCCGCTGCTACTACAGGCCAGACTCGACCTGCGACAGCAAGAGCCCGACTCCGGCCGACCCTGGGCCTTGGGAGTTCATCGCCAGCATCTGGGAGGTGCAGAGGCCTCAGATCTAAGCGCAGGTTGAAAACTACAGGCACGGCTCGGCGCCTGTGGCTCAACGGGCTAAGGTGCCAGCCATGTACACCTGACCTGGCGGGTTCGAATCCAGCCTGGGCCTGCCAAACATCAATGACGGCTGCAACCAAAAAATGGCCGGGCATTGTGGCGGGCGCCTGTAGTCCCAGCTACTTGGGAGGCGGAGGCAGGAGACTCGTTTGAGCCCAGGAATTGAGGTTGCTGTGAGCTGTGATGCCACAGGACTCTATCCAGGGTGACAGCTTGAGGCTCTGTCTCAAAAAAAAAAA
>CAUYRH010125845.1:0-24810 GCA_963574655.1 Perodicticus potto | reverse complement strand
TCACCCTCAGTAGAGTGCTGTGGCATCATAGCTCACAGCAACCTCAAACTCTTCGGCTCTAGCGATTCTCTTGCCTCAGCCTCCCAAGTAGCTGGGACTACAGGCACCCACCACAATGCCTGGCTATTTTTTTAGAGAGGACGACTCAGTCTGGCTTAGGCTGGTCTCGAACTTATGAGCTCAGACAATCTGTTGCAAGAAGACAAGGCCCAACGGAGAGAAAGAGCACCCAAACACCACGTTTATAAGAGGAAGGGCTTTATTCACCAGCTGGGAGCTTACGGCATAGAAGAATTCCAAATGGCCGCGCTCCCCGGCTACCTTGATCTTTCCCTTTTTATTGACAGTCAAGAAGTTCCACCCCACAGGTACCCTTCTCATTGGCCAGTTTGAATCAAGCGGGAGATGCTAGTCCAGCCCCCACAGAACTACAAGATTTCACAGAGTTTGGAAATTTGCAAGTTCCAGGAAGTTACAAATTCCTAAGGGCTGAGTCACCATGGAGGGGACCCTGCAAGTGTATCCCTGTGCTCTCCTTGACAAAACCTGTTCTCCCAGACCTCACCCTTCTCGGGTATCCTCTCTCAGATCTATCCACCTTGGATTCCCACATTACTAAGATTATAGGTGTGAGCCACCACACCTGGCCAGTATTAGAAAAATTTAAAACTATCTTCTGCCATATCTTCAAAGGGCAGAAAGCATCTCATGTACACAGAACTATACTGGGTTGCTCTATAAGCAAACTGAACTCTTTTTCAGTGGGTTTTATGATTGAAGAAATCAAGGTGACATAAGCTGACTCAAAAGAACATCAAAGTACATAGTGAATTAACACTAAAGGATTATTTGTCAGGTAAGAAACTGCCAAGCTAATTATGTTTTCTGTTTTACAGATTAATGTGAAGGCTGAGTATACAAAGCTGAATCTTCCAATGGATGTGAGTGGAAGACTGCAGCAGGCTTTGTTTAAAGTTTTGTTATACCTCATCAGAGTTGTATAGTGTTTTTTCAAATGATTGTACTTTTTAATGAAATTCCATTGCATAGTGTAAAACAGTGATCTTAAAGAAAACCATGTCAATAAAATAGTAAAATCGTCATTATGTAATAACACTGTCAACTACATAGACCTCATTTGTCCAGCAGTAAATCCTTCCCAGGGTGCACTCCAGCAAGCTGTGTGCTTTAAGTTTGGGTTACTTACCTTCTGGAGCTTACATCTCACCTGAGGAGACAGACAAGTTAAAGAATAATGCACAGTCAGACCATGGGAAAGGCTCTGTTAGAAAACAATCTGTCTCACGTTTCCCTACTACCTTTTCATATATGTGTACTTTGGAACCTTATACATATATCACTAACTCTAATTATACAGGTATACATTTTATGTTTTGTTTTTTTTTTTTTTTTTTTTATAGACAGATTCTCAATTTATTGCCCAAGGTAGAGTGATGTGTTGTCACACAGCTCACAGTAAACTCCAACTCTGGGCTCAAGCGATTTTCTTGCCTCAGCCTCCCGAGTAGCTGGGACTACAGGTGCCCACCACAAAGCCTGGCTATTTTTCTGTTTTTGCAGTTCAGCCGAGGCCAGGTTTGAACCCACCACCTTCGGTATATGGGGCGGGCGCCCTACTCACTGAGCCACAGACGTTGCCCACATTTTATGTTTTTTGATGTTAAGATTTTCTGGGTATTTTTTTTTTGAGACAGAGTTTCACTATGTCACCCTCGGTAGAATGCCATGGCGTCACAGCTCACAGCAACCTCAAACTCTAGGGCTTACTCAATTCTCTTGCCTCAGCCTCCAAAGTAACTGGGACTACAGGTGCCCAGCACAACACCTGGCTATTTTTTGGTTGTAGTTGTCATTGTTGTTTGGCAGGCCCGGGCTCAGGTGTATGTGGCTGGCACCCTAGCTGCTGAACTACAGGCACCGAGCCTAGATTTTCTTTTTTTGAGACAGAGTCTCACTATGTTGCTCAGGCTGAAAGTGTAGTGGCTTTTCACATGTGCAATCTTGGTGTGCTACATCCTTAAACAGCTGGACTCCGAGAAGCTAAGACTACAGGGGTGCCTTCTTCACATTCATTTTCTAATTTCAGCAGTGTGAAAAAAAGTGAAAAAAACGGGCGGCAACTGTGGCTCATCAAGTAGGGTGCCGGCCCCATTTACCGAAAGTGGCGGGTTCAAACCCGGCTGAACTGCAAAACAGAAAAATAGCTCGGTGTTGTGGCGGGCGCCTATAGTCCCAGCTACTCGGGAGGCTGAGGCAAGAGAATCACCTAAGCCCAGGAATTGGAGGTTGCTGTGAGCTGTGTGATGCCACAGCACTCTACAGAGGGCGATAAAGTGAGACTCTGTCTCTACAAAAAAAAAAAAAAAACCAATGTTTGCAGCTGGAACCCAAAAGGGGGTAGGCCTTTACTGTGAAATCACTTGAATATGAATAATGATGTGGGAGGCTAGTGTGGTGACTCGTGCCTGTAATCCTAGCACTCTGGAAGGCCACGGTGGGTAAATTGCCTGAGCTCAGGAGTTCGAGACCAGCATGAGCAGGAGAGAGACCCTGTCTCAAAAAATAGTGGGGTACTGTGACAGGCACCTGTAGTCCCAGCTACACCAGAGGCTGAGGCAAGAGGATTGATTGAGCCCAAGAGTTTGAGGTTGCTGTGAGCTCTGAAGCCATGGCACTCAGCACTCTACTGAGGGTAATAAACTGAGACCCTATCTCAAAAAAAAAAAAAGGTGGGGGAAATCTCAGAGCGGGCCAGGAGTTAGTTGAACAAAGTGAACCTTTCACCAAAACGTTTATAATTTACCATAGTGGGGGAAAGAAAAAGCAGCACAGGGGCCTTGGTGCATTAGAAAGGAGGGCCCATGGCTTGGTGCCTGTGGCTCAAGTGGCTAAGGTGCCAGCCACATGGCACCAGCCTGAGCTGGTGAGTTGGAATCCAGCCTGGGCCTGCCAAACAACACTGACGGCTGCAACCAAAAAGTAGCTGGGCGTTGTGGCAGGCGCCTGTAATCCCACCCAGCTACTTGGGAAGCTGAGGCAGGAGAATCGCTTGAGCTCAGGAGTTGGAGGTTGCTGTGAGCTGTGATGTCACAACACTCTACCCAGGGTGACAGCTTGAGTCTCTGTCTGAAAAAAAAAAAAAAAAAGAAAGAAAGAAAGAAAGGAGGGCCCAAAGACAGAACAGAGATCTATTTCCTTTTTCATGTCAAAAGTATTATTTTAAAGAAAGACTAAGTATGTTTCTTTTTTTTTTGCAGTTTTTGGCCAGGGTTAGGTTTGAACCCATCTCTGGCATATGGGGCCGGCACCCTACTCCTTTGAGCCACAGGCGCCGCCCTAAGTATGTTTCTTATTCTGCCTAAATGGCCAGGTCTCCAAGTCCTTTTCGATCAATATGCAATCCTGTTAATCTGAAATGCCTGAACTTCTTGGTACTTTCTGCTTTAGAGGGTTTGAAAGATAGAGAAAAAGCCTAAGAATTTCTTTATTTTATAGAGTAGATACTGATGAAAAGGCTCTGAGAGCGCAGGTGGGCTGGCTCCTAATAGAGTTTTGCCATCATGTTGCCTCTGCAGTCCCCAGAAGGAGCATTTAACGCATGGATGGATGGCACAAAGAATCACCTTTTAAAACTTTAAAGACTAGGCTTGGCGCCTGTGGCTCAATGGACTAAGGCGCCAGCCACGTACACCTGAGCTGGCGGGTTCGAGTCCAGCCTGGGCCCACCAAACAACAATGACAGCTGCAACCAAAAAAAAAAAATGTCCGGGTGTTGTGGCGGGCGCCTGTAGTCCCAGATACTTGGGAGGCGGAGGCAGGAGACTTGCTTGAGCCCAGGAATTGGAGGTTGCTGTGAGCTGTGATGTCACAGCACTCTATCCAGGGTGACAGCTCTGTCTCAAAAAAAAAAAAAAAAAACTTTAAAAACTGGCTCGCTGCCTATAGCTCAAGTGACTAGGGCACCAGGCACATACACTGGAGCTGGTGGGTTAAAATCCAGCCTGGGGCTAGCCAAACAACAACAACCAAAAAAATAATAATAAAAATAAATAGCCAGGCATTATGGCGGGTGTCTGTAGTCCCAGCTACTTGGAAGGTTGAGGCAAGAGAATTGCTTAAGCCCAAGAGTTGGAGGTTGCTGTGAGCTGTGACGCCACAGCACTCTACCCAGGGCGACAGCTTGAGTCTCCAGCCCACAACTTAAAAAACTACCAGCACCCAAGCCACAGCCTGAACTAACTAAACCAGAAACTGGAGTGCTCTGGGAGACTTAAGTACTTTTTAAAGCTACGAGGGAGGCTTGTCGCCTGTGACTCAAGCAGCTAATGCACCAGCCACATACACCTGAGCTGAGGGGTTCGAATCCAGCCCAGCCAGCCAAACAACAATGACAGCTGCAACCAAGAAATGGCCAGGGGTTGTGGCAGGCATCTGTAGTCCCAGCTACTTGGGAGGCGAAGGCATGAGAATCGCTGGACCCCAGGAGTTAGAGGTTGCTGTGAGCTATGATGCCACGCACTCTACCCAGGCAAACAGCTTGAGGCTCTGTCTCAAAAATAAATAAATAAATAAATAAAGCTACAAGGGGGATTCCCACAAGCAATCAAGAATGGGAACTATGATTTAATAGAAATTTCTCCTCCAAATGTGATGTTTCATTTTTTTTTTATTAAATCATAAAAATAAACGCTTCACAAATTTGCGTGTCATCCTTGTGCAGGGGCCATGCTAATCTTCTCTGTATTGTTCCAATTTTAGTATATGTGCTGCCAAAGCGAGCACTGATGTTTCATTTTTAATGTATAATAGTGTTCTGAAAGATTACCATTGTTTTCATCATACATGTATATATACACGCACATATACATATAGAAGGTGCCAAAAAAATGCATACTCATTTTAAGAAAGGAAAAAAACCATATTAAATTTGTAATACTCAAGTCACGTATGCTGCAGTTACAACAGGCGCTCAAAGTGATTTGTATTCATCTTTTGTTAATTGAGTATTACAATTTTAATAGTTTTTCCTTTCTTAAAATGTGCATACATTTTTTGGCACCTTCGGTATATATGTATACCTAGGAATTAAAAAAATAATGGCAACGAAGACGTTTAAAAACCTTCGGGTAGGAACTCCTCCTCAACCGATCCGATGCGATGAACCAGGCCCTACTTTCCCCGACTTGACTCCCCTCCTCCACCTTCCGCGGCTGAGGGTGGGCGCGTTCCCCTTTTGCCCGCTCACAAGCCAGAGCTCGGGAACACCCTGCACCTTCTGCAGACACCGCCAGCGTCCTCTCTACAAGTCCAGGCTCAGCCCCGCCCCTCCACCTCAGCCCCGCCCCTTGGAGGATAGGCCCCGCCCCCAGGTCGGCTCCGCCCCCGCCCCCAGCAGCCCGCCAAGCGGGTTGTCCAAGATGGTGGGCGCTCGGCCGGCGCCGCTTGCCCTCCTGCTGCTCCTTCTCGTGGTGCTGCCGGCCGCCGCGCGGCTGACGACGGGCGCCCCTGAGCCGCTGTCGTCCCGAGCCCCGCAGGTAGGACAGGGCAGGCACGGCTGGCTGCTCTTGGGCTCGGACCCTCGGGGAGGCCCGGGCCGTCCGCAACGACGCCTCCCACGTCCTTCCGGCGGGCAGAGGCGGGGTCTGGGTCCCCGAGAGAGGAATGAGGAGCAGCCACCGAAGAAATGGGGGCGGTGTCGCAGGGTGGGAGTGGTGTGGAAGGGGGGTGGGGGAGCAAACGGAGGGAGCCGAAAGGGGCTGGTTTACCGCGTGGTTGATCCTTGGGTCACAAATGTTCGAGATTGTCAGAGCGGCCTGGATTGTTACTCGTCCCGACGTTGCTTTGCCGTCTGAAGTCCGCGATCGCCCGTGACCTCAGGCTTTTGTAATGGCGCCGTCCGGAGGTAGCGCCCGGCCCTCGGGCAAGGCAGTGTTTGTGTGCCGGGGAATGTGGAAACTGCCCACTAGGAGAGCGGGTTTGCAGCCACCTGCGCCTGCTCGGCGTGGTGGGCGGGGAGGCGCGGCTGCGGGAAGACCCGACGCTCACCAACTTCGTCTCTGCGGGTGTTAAAGAAGTGATTCCGCGGGCGAGACGCTCCCGGCGTCGCCTGGGAACTTGGTGCTGCCTGTCTGGGGGCGGGGCCCGGCATTGTGTGTCAACGTGCCTTCCAGGTGATTCTGATCCGCAGGACTTGGGGACCATTGCGTCATCGTGTTGAATGGTGGTTGATTCTCACCATTTTGCCGTGAAGTCGTGCCGATCGAAACCAATATTTGCCTTTCTTTAGTTGAATGTATGGAAGGGAAGTTTGAATATTTAAAATCTGCGTTTTCTAAGAATGACAAGAAACTACGTTGGTAAGCCTTACTAGTCTAGACATAAACAAGAACACTATAAATACAAAGGTGACTGGCACAGTACATGTTTGTTTGTTTTTTTGAAACAGTCTCACTTTATTGCCCTCAGTAGAGTGCGATGGCGTCACAGCTCACAGCAACCTCCAGCTCTTGGGCTTAGGCGATTCTCTTGCCTCAGCCTCCCGAATAGCTGGGACTACAGGTGCCCACCACAACGCCCGGCTATTTTTTTGTTGCAGTTTGGCCGGAACCATGGGTATATGGGGCCTGCGTCCTACTCACTGAGCCACAGGCGCCGCCTTTTTTTTTTACTTGTAATGTTTTAGAGTAATGATATTACTCCACGTTGTTACAAAAATGAGCATTTATCAGTTCTTCTGGGGCATTCTAGGAAGCCTCAATATTCATTAGATGCCCTAGGAACCGCTAGTATCTGAAATTTTAACTGTACAGTTGCATCTGGTTAAAAAACATGACTTCAATGGACCAGCACAAAGAGACCAAATAAAATGAAATAATTTTAAAGTCCTAGAAATGTGGACATTATTTCCCCCTTTTTGAAATTTTAAAAATTCATAATCAAAACTTAGATATCCAAGGAGACGTTTGTGTCTATATAATGTGGAGAAAAATACATTGCAGTGCTGGCTGGGCCTTAGTGATTTGATCATTTTAGTTCTCCCTTCTTAGGCCTTCATTCCACTTTTGGAAAGTTCATATCGAAACTCATAGTTTCACAGATTAAATGAATGCTGAGCAACTAGGAGGAGAATCTTACTATTTGGAATATGTATGTGGGAAGCTGAAGCCATGTGGTATGAACTTTTTCCCATGTTTTGTGAACAATTTCCAAATATATAGACAATTTGAAAGAACTTTACCGCAGTCTGTACACCTGGCAATTTTCTTGCTGTCCAGGAGAACTTTGTGCAGTGGTTATGTCTGCTGTCTCCATTGGAGTGGCCACTAGACTACTATGGCCACTGAGCACTTGAAATGTGGCCAGTGCCAGGGAAGAACGGAGTTTTACAATTTTTATTAATTTAAATTTAAATAGTTAAATGTGACAAGTGGGTACCATGTTGAACAGTGCAAACAGACTACAATGAACATTTTACTGTACTTGCCTTATCACATATCTGCCCATACTTTTATCTAGCCTGATGTAAATTTGAGAAAAATGCATTCAAGTCAGGAAAAGTTCTCCCTGTCTTATTTAAGTGATTTAGATTTATTGAATCATGCTTTTCTGTTTTTAGGTATGCAGGTGTCAGAAGTTGAGGTCGCACACAATTGAAAATCATAAACGTTTTCATAGTATGTTCTTCTAATTTTAAAATAACTTATTCACCAAGGAGAGGCATTCAGAGGATACTTTCTTGTATTCATAACTATATATTTTACATATTTCCCTCAGACTTATTTTAAACCAGGTGTCTGTTGCCTTTATCCTTAGGAAGCCTGTAGTGTCTCAGATGGGCATCCAGTGAGTAAAGGAATTAGAGGGGGGCAGCGCCTGTGGCTCAGTGAGTAGGGCGCCGGCCCCTATACTGAGGGTGGCAGGTTCAAACCCGGCCCTGGCACAACTGCAACAACAAAATAGTCAGGCGTTGGGGATGGGTGCCTGTAGTCCCAGCTACTTGGGAGGCTGAGGCAAGAGAATCACCTAAGCTGTGAGCTGTGTGACGCCAAGGCACTCTACTCAGGGCAACAGAGTGAGACTCTTGTCTCTACAAAAAAGAAAAGGAATTAGAGGGAAGAATTGAAAATGTGTGTGGGGGGAATCTTTTCGGTGTTGCCATGCATTTTCTAGTATATGCAACCCAGGTTCACGAGTCTGAACTTCCAGTTCAGTCAGATCCTCAGAAAGAGCAAGAAATGTGAACTGGCCCCAAAATTCAGCCCAGGAAGCTGTAGGGAATGTGATTCTTTTCTACAGTGAAATCATTCAGAAAGAGTAAAAAAGAATTTCACTGAAATTGGTTCCCTGGAAAATACAGTGTGCTTGTGTCTGTTAATTCTTTTTTTTTTTTTTTTCCTTGAGACAGTCTCACTTTCTCGCCCTCCATGGAGTGCTGTGGCGTCACAGCTCACAGCAACCTCCGACTCCTGGGCTTAGGTGATTCTTTTGCCTGTTAATTGTCTTTTACTTTTCTTTCTTTCTTTTTTTTTTTTTTCTGTTTTTGGCCAGGGCTGGGTTTGAACCTGCTACCTTCTACATATGGGACTGGCGCCCTACTCTTTTGAGCCACAGGTGCCACCCTAATTGTCTTTTTCTTTTCTTTCTTTTTTTTTTTTTTTTTTTTGAGACAGCCTTAAAGTATTGCCCTGGGTAGAGTTCCATGGCATCACAGCTCACAGCAACCTCCAACTCCTGGGCTTAAGCAATTCTCTTGCCTCAGCCTCCCAAGTAGCTGGGATTACAGGCGCCTGCCACAAAACCCAGCTAATTTTTGGTTGTAGTTGTCATTGTTTGGCAGGCTGGAGCCGGATTCGAACCCGCCAGCTCTGGTGTATGTGGCTGGCTCCTTAGCTGGTTGAGCTACAGGCGCCGATCCCTAATTGTCTTTTTCAAACCATGTTGTTTTTTTTTTTTCTTTAAGACAGAGTCTCAAGCATCATTGAAGACTTACCCTGAACCTTTAGAACTGTAGTTTACAGTTAGTGGATCTTGTAGTTTGAAAAGAGAAATAGTTGACTGGCATTTGGACACAAAACAATATAGCTGTCCATTTGATAGCTAAGTGAATGTTAGCTTGTTTTAGAGGTACTATTGGCTCTATCCCAAGCTTAATCTAGATCAAGGTGGGCTGGGAGAAAGTGGGCTGATTCTAAGGAATCACTAGTTGGAAAGCTTCCCAGGAGAACTGGGGAGTGTGCCAGATATAGCCTAAATGTCTGATGTGGGCCTTATATGGTATAAATCCTGTTCCACAAGTTATTCCAGGAATCAATCTCATGAAATCACCTCATTTTTATTCTCTCATTTGTTGGAAATTATGTACCATATTGAGAATGCTCGCGGTACCAATAAATGTAGTTGTCTCTTATTTTTGATGTTCATGAATATTTTCCTGTTTCAAAGTTAAGAATACAACCCCAAGGAAAATGTGTATGAGAAGAGTATTGTTTTTATTGTGGGATAATAATGTCTATCTGTGAATACATTTAGGAAAGAGTTTGGGCTTGGTGCCTGTGGCTCAATGGGCTAGGGCACCAGCCACGTACACCTGAGCTGGCAGGTTCGAATCAAGCCTGGGCCCACCAAACAACAATGATGGCTGCAACCAAAAAATGGCCGGGCGTTGTGGCGGGTGCCTGTAGTCCCAGGTAGCTGGGAGGCGGAGGCAAGAGACTTGCTTGAGCCCAGGAATTGGAGGTTGCTGTGAGCTGTGATGCTACAGCACTCTATCCAGGGTGACAGCTTGAGGCTCTGTCTCAAAAAAAAAAAGGAAAAACTTTGATTTGCAAATGACAGCTTTTAGTTTATGTGGAATACTTCTTAAAATAGTGTTTTCCTGATGGAAAGCATGTCATCAATAAACTATTTGGATAGGCTGCTTTTGATCATACCTTGGAAGGAAGTATAACTGCAGATACTTGTCTAAGAGACACTCAGGAAAAGATCAGAACAACTTTGTTTATAAAGCAAAAATGTTGGAAACAACTCGGATGTCGTGAGTAGTGGAATGAATAAGTACATTGGTAGTCAGATGATGGAATGTTACACAGTACTGTAAATAAGTGACTCCATGCATCAACAATTTTGACTAAAGGAAAGGAGTTGGAGAACAGTATATACAATATTCCACTGGGCTGGGTGTGGTGGCTCACGCATGTAATGCAGCTTTGGGAGGCCAAGGTAGGGGATTGATTGCTTGAGCCTAGGAGTTTGATACCAGCCTGGGCAACACAGTGTGAGACACCCTTTCTGGAACACCATTTTTTTGTTAAGTAGCTGAACTTGGTGGCACACGTCTATAGTCCCAGCTACTCAGGAGGATGGCTTGAGCTTGAGGCTACAATGAGCTGTGATTGTGCCACTGCATTCCAGCCTACATGACAGAGTGAGGGCCCGTCTCTTAAAAAAAAAAAAAAAATTATCCCACTTATATAAAAGTCAGAAGTAAGATGTTGTTTAGAGAGAAATGCAAAGGCTGGATGCAGCGGCTTATACCTGTAGAACAATGGGAGGCTGAGGCTCATGGTTTGCTTGAGAGCAGGAGTTCAAGACCAGCCTGGGAAAGAGTGAGACCCAGTCTCTACTATTAAAAAAAACAAATCAGCTGATCATGGTGCTGCATGCCTGTCGTCCCACATACTTGGGAGGTGGGGCAAGAGGATGGCTTGAGCCAAGGATTTTGAGGTTGCTCAAAATGATGATGACACCACAGGGACATAGTAAGACTCGGTCACAAAAAAAAAAAAAAAAAAAAAAAGAGTTCGGCGCTTGTGGCTCGAGGAGTAGGGCGCCGGCCCCATGTACCGGAGATAGCGGGTTCAGCCCCAGCCCCAGCCAAAAACTGCAAAAAAAAAAAAAAAGAGAGAGAGAGAGAGAAAGATATGTATGTAGTAGAACTATGAAGACAAGCAAGAAATGATTACCAGGGAAGTTGGTATAGGGAATCCTCTAAGCTGCAGACATCCTCGAACTATGGCCCGCGGGCCACATGCAGCCCATCCCCGACATTTATCCAGCCCCTTCAAAATAAGATATGTGCAGTGTGCATAGGAATTTGTTCATAGGTTTTTTTTAAACTATAGTCCGGCCCTCTAACGGTCTAAGGGACAGTGAACTGGCCCCCTGCTTAAAAAGTTTGTGGACCCCTGCTAAGGGAAAGGAGGGGAACCATGCAGGGGCTTCAGGGCAAAGCTAATATTCTAGATTTTAACTTAGGTAGTAGATGCAGGAGTGTAAATCTCTTAAACTCTATATTTGCTTATTCTCATGTAATGTATTTCACAATTAAATGGAAAAAGCATATAGATTATAAAAGATTAGAATGTGAATAAGGGTACAAAAAGGGTATAAATTAAAAAATGATCTTTTAAAATATTCTTCTAATGCTGTTATAAGTGATTATACAAGAAATATAATTGAGGGGAAAAAGAAAAGAGCTAAGTTATTCTCAATCTGTAAAATGCCAACTATTCAATTTATATAATATTTGTTTTGCAGGCTGGCATCAGAGTGAACGTAACTACCGTGAAAGATGATGGGGAGACATCTAAAATACAGGTTTGTCTTTTATGTTTCTAATATATTGTTAAGTGTTATGCAGCCTATTTGATTTTTATCGACATAAGTAATTTAGTTAATGTATTTTTGACATGTAGAGTAAGTCATTATTTATAAACATTGGAATAAATGTATGTGCTTGCTTTATTTTAAGGTTGTTCTTAACATGACCTATGAGAGTGGACAGGTGTATATAAATGACTTCCCTGTAAATAGCGGTGTAACTCGAATAAGCTGTCGGACTTTGATTGGTGAGTACTACTAAATTATTTCCATGATTGTTCTTTTTTAGTAATACCAAACTAATAAAACAATTTTTGGATGTTATATTTTAAAATAAAATAAAAATATATATCATCATCAGAGTCATATGATAACATTAATGTGTTTAAAACTTTTTTCTTATTTTAAATTGGCTATTGTAAAATTTACTTTTTTCTTCCGTGAGATCGGCACTGATGGAACTGCACTTCTGATAGGTTGGTATCAATGTAAGAATGGGCATAGAGGTAAAAAATGGGGATAGCAAGAGCCAAAATCTGTGAGTGCTTACCACACAGTAAAAAATATAAGGAAAATGGCTCGGCACCCAAAGCTCAGTGAGTAGGGTGCCAGCCACATAATGCCACCATACCGAAGGTGGCAGGTTGAAGCCTGGCCTGGGCCTACTAAACAACAGTGACAACTACAACAAAAAAATAGCCGGGCATTGTGGCAGGCGCCTGTAGTCCGAGTTGCTCAGGAGGCTGAGGCAAGAGAATCGCTTAAGCCCTAGAGTTTGAGGTTGCTGTGAGCTGTGATGCCACGGCACTCTACTGAGGGTGACATAGTGAGACTCTGTCTCCAAAAAAACAAAAAAGAAGAAAGAGCCAAATAAATTGGTTACAACTGCTTTGTTCCATGTAAATGTCATCTAAATCAAATTTAGTAAAAGATTTGGTGTCAATTTTTGTTCAGTGCTGTCACTACTTCTTTTTATAGTAAAGGATGAAAATCTGGAAAATTTGGAGGAAAAAGAATATTTTGGAATTGTCAGTGTAAGGATTTTAGTTCATGAGTGGCCTATGACATCTGGTTCCAGTTTGCAACTGATTGTCATTCAAGAAGAGGTAGTAGAGATTGATGGAAAACAAGTAAGACAGTATGCTTATTAATTGGGAATTAAATTGTAAAGCTTTAAATTTGTGCTTGGTATGATGCATATGTTCAGTTATTTGTTTTTGACTTGATAAGGAAGGTTTCCTAATGTTGCCTATATCTAAATAATCATTTTGATTTTTGTATCCTTATTTTAGCATTTGAAGTGTATTTTTTAATTGATCATATTTATACATGTTTGTATTACTTAAAATTTTGTGAACATCATTAGACAGAAAAATTAAGTGAAGAGATTGAATTTGGTTTATAATCTGCTGTTATTTCTTCTAAGACTCTATGAAATGAAATAGAACTGAGATTAAGTCTATAATAGTGAGGGCTAAAACAGACAGGAATGTTATTAACATTGCAACTTAAGTGCTCTAAAGTGGGAAGTGGGGGTTAGGGAAGTAGAATAAAGACTGATGGTTTGAATAGGATTAGTTGTTTTAGCTACAGTAATCAGGGAAGAAAATTTGCTTTTCAATTCTTCTGTGGCTATGCCATTATTTAAAATAAAGGGTAATCGTTTTTTCTTTCATAGACTCAACAAAAGGATGTCACTGAAATTGATATTTTAGTTAAGAACCAGGCAGTACTCAGACATTCAAACTACACCCTTCCTTTGGAAGAAAGTATGCTGTACTCTATATCTCGAGACAATGACATTTTATTTACTCTTCCCAATCTCTCCAAAAAAGGTAATTTATTTTTTATTTTATTTATTTATTTATTTATTTTGAGACAGAGCCTTAAGCTGTCACCCTGGATAGAGTGCTGTGGCATCACAGCTCACAGCAACCTCCAATTCCTGGACTCAAGCGAGTCTCCTGCCTCTGCCTCCCAAGTAGCTGGGACTACAGGCGCCCGCCACAACGCCCGGCCATTTTTTTTGGTTACAGCCGTCGTTGTTTGGCGGGCCCGGCTGGATTCCAACTCGCCAGCTCAAGTGTACGTGGCTGGCACCTTAGCCCGTTGAGCCACAGGCGCTGAGCCCAAAAAAGGTAATTTAAATGACTATTATTGGGCAGCGCCTGTGGCTCATCTAGTAGGGCGCTGGCCCCATATACCGAAGGTGGCGGGTTCAAACCCGGCTTCGCGGAACTGCAAAACAGAAAAATAGCCGTGCGTTGTGGCAGGTGCCTGTAGTCCCAGCTACTCGGGAGGCTGAGGCAAGAGAATCGCTTAAGCACAGGAGTTGGAGGTTGCTGTGAGCTGTGTGACGCCATGGCACTCTACTGAGGGCGATAAAGTGAGACTCTGTCTCTACAAAACAAATAAAAAATAAATGACTATTATTTAAAGCATTAGAGAAATAACTTATACTATTGAACTTTGCAATTTTTACACTATTTGCAAAAGTTGCTTTATATCTTTAATTATAGTTAATGTGCTTAGAAATAATCCTGTATAAAAAGTGCTTTATGACATATATTACTATATACATCCATTTCAGGACTTGAAGAATTTATTTTGAGCCTTAGTAGAATGTCATCAGTGCTGGTTGCATAGCAACATTTTTTGGTTATTATGTACTCTTTCTCTGGGTACTCCTCACAAAATAATGTAGTAAGAATGTTGTAAAGGTTCATTTAAAGCAGCGGTTCTCAACCACAGGAACTGTATTAAAGGGCCACGGCATTAGGAAGGTTGAGAACCGCTGATTTAGAGGAAGTATTCATTTTTTCACTGAAACAGAAATTTCGGCATTCTGTGTGACAAAATCATAACTGCTTTATACCCCCCATAACTGTTTTAGTTATATCTCCCTCTGGCATTTAAATCAGTGCACATTCAAATATGTTTATTTTTTTCTCAAATGGTAAATACATGTTTTTACTATTATAAATGTTATTGGTATAGTGATCTTAGGATGAGTAGGAGAGACCCAGCCCGCACCTAGCATTTTGTTAACTTTGCTGTTCCTCTTCAGTAGAAAGTATTAGTTCATTGCAGACCACTAGCCAGTATCTTATCAGGAATGTGGAAACCACTGTAGATGAAGATGCTTTACCTGGCAAATTACCTGAAACTCCTCTCAGAGCAGAGCCTCCATCTTCATATAAGGTAAATCAAGTATTTGGAGTTGGCTTTATTGGGTCTTAGCATAAGCATTTATGGTTATGATGAAGAAAATAGCTCCTAGCATTTAAAATGAGGTAGAAACCTTGACATTTGGAACCATGGATCATGGGTGATAATGAATGCTCATCATGTTGGTTTTTATGTGATATTTTTAGGTACCCCTGTTTTCTTCTTCAAGCTTCCGTTAATAATATATATACTCAGATCATGATTATCAAGGCATACGATTTCATTTGGAATTTTAAGTTCCAAAATTCTTTCTCATATCTCACATTTGTTGATTCTGCGACTCCTGCCTTGCGTACACCTATGCATTGTGCCCTCAGGGTCTTGCCCAGTGAGTAAGCACAAGTGGTTGCGGATATACGTCTGGGTCAGACTGCCCGAGCTTAAAACTTGGTTCTGCCACTTAACTAATTATATAATCTTACACAGATTCTTAATCTCTTTAACTTTAGGTTTTTCATCTGTATAATGGGGCACCCACTTAATCTGTAATGTAGAATAAAGTAGTATTTCATGAAGTTATTGTAGGAACTCAAGATTGGAATTCATATGAATATACATTGGTACCTACTAAGTACTCATATTACCCATGACATTTATACTGCTTACCAGCAATATATTCATGGGTTCAGAGAGAGTATCTTAGCATTTCTTTCTGTATTAGCTGAGTTCCTACCCGAAATAATTTTCATTTAAATGATAGGGGTTTATGGTTAGTCTCAAAGGAGGAGTTCCCACTGAAGGTTGGCTCACTTTAGTGGTTTGGATTATAGGACCCTCACGCTGCCTTCCCAGCCTCCCCAGCCTCCTCTTACAGGTCAGCCCCAGAGCAGACTGTCTTCATAGCTCATGCCATCAGTGTCCACCTTAGATTCTTCTCTTGCTCTTAGAGAATAGGAACATGTTTTATATGCAATGAGCTTCTCATCTGTTCTAAGAGCTACTATTAATAATATGTTTTTCTTTCTCTTCTTTCTTTTGTCCAACTACTAGAAACAGTTGACTGTGGTACATTTTGTTTAAGGTGGACTAGCCTAACTAATCTCTTGTCAACTAGCCATTATTTTCACTTGATTTGTGGTTAGACAACAATATAAATAATATAACAAATAAAAATAATCTTAAAGGATATTAACATTTCTGTGCCTGTACATTTTTTAAATTGTAAAAGCTTTATATTCATTTATTTATTTATTTATTTATTTATTTATTTATTTATTTATTTATTTTATGAGTCAGAGTCTCACTTTGTCGCCCTCGTTAGAGTGCTCTGGTGTCATAGCTCACAGCAACCTCCAGCTTTTGGGTTCAAGCGATTCTTTTGCCTCTGTCTCCCCAGTAGCTGGGACTATAGGTGCCTGCTACACGTCCAGCTACTTTTAGAGATGGGGGTCTCACTCTAGCTCAGGCTAGTCTCGAATGTGTGAGCTCAGGCAATCTGCCTATCTCAGCCTCCCAAGTGCTGGGATTACAGGCATGAGCCACCATTCAACTCCTGTGAAAGCTTTATTGAGGTACATTGTAAAGTAAATTTAAAGTAAAATGTACCTGTTTAAAATACACAGTTTGGGCCAGGCAAGGTAAGTTCATGCCTGTAATCCCAGCTTCTTAAGAGGCCAAGTCAGGTGGATTGTTTGAGCTCAGGAGTTTAAGACTAGCCTGAGCAAGAGTGAGACCCCATCTCTACTAAAAATAGAAAAAACACTAGCGGGGCATTGTGGCAGTCACTTTTAGTCCCAGCTACTTGGGAGGCTGAGGGAAGAGAATTGATACTTGAGCCCAAGAGTTTGAGGTTGCTGTGAGCAAGGACGCCAGAGCACTCAACCCAGGGTGACAGAGTGAGACTTTGTCTCAAAAAATACATATATATATATATAGTTTTCACAAGTATAAACATCCTTTTAACCACCAACACCATAAAATTACAGAATATTTTCACCACACCAAAGCTAAAACATTGAAAAATTTAAAGTTTATTTTAGAACTCACTGAAACTTACATATCTAATCAAAACTCTTTTTAGGTAATGTGTCAGTGGATGGAAAAGTTTAGAAAAGATCTCTGCAAGTTCTGGAGCAATGTTGTCCCAGTATTCTTTATGATTTTGAACGTCATGGTGGTTGGAATTGCCGGAGCAGCTGTGGTAATAACCATTTTAAAGGTGCTTTTTCCAGTTTCTGAATACAAGTAAGTGTTCTTGTTTTTGAAACAATACTTTTAATAATTAAAAAAAAGAGAGATATTTACCATAGACTAGGAAATATGAAAATGAAGGGTAAGACGAGTGGGAGGGAAAATAATACCTATTTTTTTGTAGGCTATCTTCCAACTTTAGCAAATTAAAAAACATTTATTGAATACCTAGTGTGATCGAGAAACTCAAAAGATTCAAATGCAAATAAGACAAACTCTGCTGCTTAGGAACTTAAATTTGGGGAGGAAGGATGCGGGGAGAAGGGGGTAGAAGGGCAGAGGCAGGGGATTGGCAAGCTCTCACCTAATGGGCACAATGTAGGTGTATATGGCAGACCTCCTGGGTGAAGGGCTCAATTACAACTTGGACTCTAAGAAATGCAAACAATGAGGCGGCACCTGTGGCTCATCGAGTAGGGTGCAGGCCCCATATACCAAAGATGGCAGGTTCAAACCCGGCCTTGCCAAACTGCAAAAAAAGAAAAATAGGCAGGTGTTGTGGTGGGCACCTGTAGTCCCAGCGACTCGGGAGGTTGAGGCAAGAGAATCGCCTAAGCCCAGGAGTTGGAGGTTGCTGTGCACTGTGTGACGTCATGGCACTCTACTGAGGGCGACAAAGTAAGACTGTCTCTACAAAAAAAAAAAAAAAATAGAAATGCAAACAATGTAATCTAATCATTTGGTATTCTCATATTAATCTGAAATTTTTTTTTTTTTTGAAACAGAGTTTTACTTTGTTGCCATTGGTAGAGTGCGGTGGAGTCATAGCTCACAGCGACCTTCAACTCTTGGGCTTAAATAATCCTCTTGCCTCAGCCTCCCATGTAGCTGGGACTACAAGCACCCGCCACAATGCCTGGCTATTTTATTTTAGAGATGATGTCTTGCTCTTGCTCAGGCTGGTCTTGAACTTGTGAGCTCAAGCAATCCACCTGCCTCAGCCTCCTAGAGTGCTATGATTACAGATGTGAACTACTGCACCTGGCTTAATCTGAAATTTTTAGAAAATGAAAACAGAAAACAAGAACTTAAACTTGCGGGCGGTGCCTGTGGCTCAAAGGAGTAGGGTGCTGGCCCCATATATGGGAGGTGGCAGGTTCAAAAACGGCAAAAAAAAAAAAAAAGAACTTAAACTTGGCTGTGCAGGGTGTTTCACACTTATGATTCTTTAATTTTGGGAGGCTAAGGCAGGAGGATCACTTAAGGCCAGGAGTTTGAGATCAGCCTGGGCAATATAGCAAAACCTTGTCTCAATTAATCTCTACTAGAGAAAGAAAGGAAATAAATATATAAATGGAAAATGTAATGTGTATGGTCAGAGATGGACAAAACGGGAGGACTTCACTATGTATTTTCAACCCCATAGTATCAGTTTAAAATGTAGTTCATGTCAAAACTGATATTCATTGCAGCATTGTTTATAATAGAAAACAGGCAAGATAAGAATCCTCCTGTTTCAGTGAGGGCTTGAATAACTCATAGCTGAAGAAGTCCAAAATCTGTTAGGTAGAGGGAAAAGTTGCAAAACAGTATGTTTGCATTTGGGTAAAACAGAAGTATTGTGTGTAGTATGTACTTATGCATAGAAAATTTTCAGAATGAGAAAAGGTACCTCTAATGAGAAGGAATGAGAAGAGTAGAGGGACTATCTTCTTTCCTTTTATATTTGACTTTGTTTTTCTGAGACAGAGTCTCAAGCTGTCACCCTGGATAGAGTGTCATGAGTGGTATCACAATTCCCAGCCACCTCAAAGTAGGAGGTTGGGCTTAAGCGATTCTCTTGCCTCAGTTTGCCAAGTGGCTGGGACTACAGGCGCTTGCCGCAGTGCCCGGCTATTTTTTTCTTGCATTTGTCATTGTCATTTGGCAGGCAGGTTCGAACCCACCAGCCCCAGTGTATGTGGTCATACCCTACCCACTGAACTATGGGTGCCACCTATATTTGACCTTTTTTTTTTTTTTTTGAGACTGAGTCTTACTATGTTGCTCTCGGTATAGTGCCCTGGCATCACAACTCACAGCAACCTCAAACTCTTGGGTTTAAGCGATTCTCTTGCCTCAGCTTCCCAGGCGCCCACTACAATGCCTGGCTATTTTTTGGTTGTAGTTGTCATTGTTGTTTGGCAGGCCCAGGCTGGGTTCAAACCCGCCAGCTCTGGTGTATGTGGCTAGCACCCTAGCCACTGAGCTACAGGCACTGAGCCTGTATTTGACTTTTTAATCAAAGGAATAATTTTGTAATAAATTTTGTTAAAATAATTAAATAAATTAAATTAAAATAAATGTTATTTTATTATTAGCATTTAGCATTTCCACAAGTTAAACAATTAGTCATTTTAGTTATCTTTTTTTTTGAGACAAAGTCTGACTCTGTCACCCTGGGTAGAGTACCCTGGTGTCATAGCTCACAACCATCTCAAACTCTTGGGATCAAGAAATCCTCTTGTCTCAGCCTCCCAAGTAGCTGGAACTATAGGCACCCACCACAGTGCCCAGCTCGTTTTTCTATTTTTAGTAGAGAAGGGGTCTCTCTCTTGCTCAGGCTGTTCTCAAACTCCTGAGCTCAAGCATTCCACCAGCTTAAGGCTCCCAAAGTATTAGGATTACAGGTGGCTCCCTGAGCTACCATGCCGGGCCCCAAAAGAAAAATTTAAAGAGATTTCTATTTTATTCTTAAATTACTGATTTAAGAGATTGGTCATGGGATATGTGTGCTTATAGAATTCTACATAGTATCTCTCTCATATCTTGAAATCAGATTGGACACTGTCGTCCTCATTTCCTGTTCAACATTAACTATTGCATAGTATTTGCTTTTTATCACAGTATCCACCTGTCTTAGTGGAGGTGTGTGTAGATACCCATGATGAGAGAGAGAGAGAGAGAGAGGTAGGAGGTGTTAAGAGATTTGGAAGGTGCTATGCTGTTTTTAACCAGCTCATAAGGGAACTAAAAAAGTGAGGAATCATTCACTATTCTCCAACCCCAGAGGAGGGCATTAAGCTGTTCATGAGGGATTGGGATCCACCCCCATGACTCAGACATTTCCCTTTAGGAAATAATGGGGATTAAATTTCTTTTCTTTTTCTTTTTTTTTTTTTTTTTTGAGACAGAGCCTCAAGCTGTCACCCTGGAGAGAGTGCTGTGGCATCACAGTTCACAGCAACCTCCAACTCCTGGGCTTAAGCCAGTCTCCTGCCTCCGCCTCCCAAGTAGCTGGGACTATAGGCGCCCGCCACAACGCCCGGCCATTTTTTGGTTGCAGCCATCATCGTTGTTTGGCGGGCCCCAGCTGGATTCAAACCTGCCAGCTCAGGTGCACAGTGGCTAGCGCCTTAGCCCGTTGAGCCACAAGCGCCTAGCCGATGGGGATTAAATTTCAACCTGAGGTTTGGAGGGGACAAACTTATAAACTGTAGCACCACCAAAAACCCAGCTTTGAAAAGATGACTTCATTGAATGTTTTGCAATTTAATGTTGGAACCATGAACTACCCTTAAGCTAGTATTATGCATGAAATCTCCTGAAAATTGAAAATATTTTGTGATGCCTCTGTGAGTTTGCTGTGCTGACCCAACAGCCTCAGCGCAGTTTGGGAACCATGGACTTAAGATCTTTTCCTAACAATACACATATAAGCATATCCTTTTTTGTCCCCTGCTTTATGAATGTCAATTTATGTTTTTACTTTATTTTTGGTTGACAAATCATATTTAGTTTACCTCTTTTTTGTAGAGACAGAGTCTCACTTTATCGCCCTCGGTTAGAGTGCCGTGGCGTCACACAGCTCACAGCAACCTCCAACTCCTGGGCTTAGGCGATTCTCTTGCCTCAGCCTCCCGAGTAGCTGGGACTACAGGCGCCTGGCACAACCCCCGGCTATTTTTCTTTTTTGCAGTTTGGCCAAGGCCGGGTTTGAACCCACCACCTTTGGTATATGGGGCCGACGCCCTACTCGAGCCATAGGCACCGCCCTACCCATTCCTTTGTTGGCTGTATAGTCCTGAAGGTGATAGGAAAATACTAAAGTGTTACACGCACAAGACCTCACCCTCTGGTCACTAGTATGAATGTGGGGATTTCTCCCCTTCAACAAACAGCTGGGGTCCTTTTACTCAACTCAGTTCTTACACCGTGTACCTGGAGAAAGCATCCGTTCCACAAAACTGCCCCTCATTGCAGTTACCAATCCCAAGTTCCAGGCTATGATGTGTGCTTCTAGCCAGCTGCCTTTAAGTCAAGGTTCCCATGACCCCATCCTTGGGTTTAACTTGGTAGCACGGCTCACAGAACTCAGGGAGACATGCTCATATACTGGTTACGAAGGAAGTAGATGAATGGGCAGGTGGAAGAGATCGATAGGGCAAAGTCCAGGAAGAGCATGGAAGCGCCGTGCCCTCTGGGCTTCTCCATGTTTTCAGCTAGCCATAAGCTCTTCACACCCAGTACTTTTGGGTTTTCTTAATGGAGATGTCATAACATGGGCATGATTGATTATGTCATTGGCCATTGGCAATCAGTTCAACTTTCAGCACCCCTTCCTGCCACCATCCTCAGGTTGGGGGAAGGGAGGAAGAAAGTTCCCACCCTCTCTCGGTTGGTTCCCGGCAACCAGCCTTCATCCTGAGGCCATCCAGGAACCCTACTCATTTCAGTCATCTCATGAGCATGTAAGAGACACCACTCTGAGATTATAGCTTTAGGAACTGTGTGCCAGGAAACCAGAGAAAGGTAAATACATGTATTATTTTAAATCACAGTATCGCAATAGTGTTTTACAGTATGGATATACCATACTACCACCATTCTTCTATTAGACATTTAAGAAATTTCCACTTTCATGTTAATTCCAATAATGCCCTAGTATAAATTCTCATACATGTATCTTTTTGCACATGTATTTATGTAGAATAGAGTCCTAAAAGTAAAATGACTGGATCAAAGGGCATGTGTATTAGAAAACTCCTCAAAACCGGATGACAAATCTTGTTTTGCTACTATATTCAAAAGTACGATCTCATTTTAATTTACATTTTCTTACTAGCATCTTTGTTTTAATTGGCTGTATATGTTTCTTTGGTAACTTACCTGCTTATAGTCTGTTCATTTTTTTCTTTCTTTCTTTTTTTTTTTTTTTTTTTTTGATTTAGGATCTATGTGGTTCATGCTGGAATGCAGTGGCTTGATTGTCGCTCACTGCAGCCTCCAACTCCTGGGCTCAAGTGTTCCTCTTGCTTTAGCCTCCCAAGTAGCTGGGATTATAGATGTGCATCACCACACCCAGCTAATTTTTCTTACATTTTGTAGAGACAGAGTCTTGCTATGTTGTCCAGGCTACAATCCTGCCTTAGCTTCTAAGGTACTAAGATTATAGCGTGAGCTGTCACACCCGGTTTTGTCCATTTTCCAGTTGTATTGCCTTTTGTGTAATCACTAATACATAGGAGCTCCTTTGTCTGCTGTACATGTGTACTGTATATTGGAGATTTTTTTTTTTTATCCCAGACTACCATTCGTCTTTTGCTCTTGTTTATGGCATCTCAGATCATACAAAAAACTTTAGGTTTAGGCCGAGCGCAGTGGCTCCTGCCCGTAATCCTAGCACTCTGGGAAGCCGAAGCAGGTGGATTGCCTGAGTTCACAGGTTTGAGACCAGCCTGAGCAAGTGTGAGACCCTGTTTCCAAAATAGCCAGACATTGTGGCAGGTGCCTGTATTCCCAGCTACTTGGGAAGCTGAGGCAAGAGGACTGCTTGAGCCCAAGAGTTTGAGGTTGCTATGAGCTGTGACGCCACGGCACTCTACTGAGGGTGACAAAGTGAAACTTTGTCTCAAAAACAAAAATCTGTAAGTTCAGGTTCTAAGCAATTCATGTTATTTTATGGCTTCTAAGGTTTTTATTAGATGCCGTTTTCTTTTTTTTTTTTTTTTTTTTGAGACAGAGCCTCAAGCTGTCACCCTGGATAGAATGCTCTGGCATTACAGCTCACAGCAACCTCCAATTCCTAGGCTCAAGCGAGTCTCCTGCCTTCGCCTCCCAAGTAGCTGGGACTGCAGGCGCACGCCACAACGCCCGGCCGTTTTTTTGGTTGCAGCCATCATTGTTGTTTGGTGGGCCTGGGCTGGATTCGAACCCGCCAGCTCAGGTGTACATGGCTGGTGCCTTAGCCCGTTGAGCCACAGGCGCCGAGCCAAAATGCCATTTTCTTAAAACTTATTTTTTACCACCACTTTTGTGTATACTTTAAAAAATTTTTTTCAGGCTTGGTGCCTGTGGCTCAACGGGCTAAGGCGTCAGCCACGTACACCTGAGCTGACAGGTTCAAATCCAGCCTGGACCCGCCAAACAACAATGACGGCTGCAATCAAAAAATGGCCGGGCGTTGTGGTGGGCGCCTGTAGTCCCAGCTACTTGGGAGGCGAGGCAAGAGACTCGCTTGAGCCCAGGAATTGGAGGTTGCTGTGAGCTGTGATGCCATAGCACTCTATCCAGGGTGACAGCTTGAGGCTCTGTCTCAAAAACAAAATTTTTTTTCAGATTAATAGAAGGGTATAAATGATTAGGTTAAAAAGTTTGTGTTTCTTAGGCAAAGTTAGCTGTGTTGTAGTTGTGTCCCGCACCCAGATATGCCATGTACCCTTACATTGGGCCTATTAGATGGGAGTCTCCCTCCCCTCCCAAGTTGAATTAAATTGAGTTTTTTTCTTGCTACTTTTGTGTAGACTTTAAGCTAAAGTAATAGAATTAGCTTCCAAACAGAGACTATTCCATTAGTAATTTGTCACTGATGTAGAATGTTACTTGATTATAAACTAAATTTCCTTATGTGTTAGTCTGTTTGTGGATTGTCTTCTGCTCCAATGATCTATTTGTGCCAGTAGCACACTTTGAATTACAGTGTTTTAATAAAACCTTTGATAGCTGGTTAGGGCAACTCTCTCTTCTCCTTAATTGTTTCTTAAAAATGTTATAGCTGGCAGTGCTCACAGCACAGTGGTTACGGTGCTGACCACATGCAACAAGGGTGGTGGGTTCGAACCTGGCCCAGGCTAGCTAAACATCAATGACAATTGCAACAACAAAAAAATAGCTGGCCACTGTGGTGGGTGCCCAGAGTCCCAGCTCAGGCTGAGGCAAGAGACTGGCTTAAGCCCAAAGAGTTTCAGGTTGCTGTGAGCTGAGACGCGATGGCACTCTTCTGAGGCAACATACTGAGACTCTTGTCTCAAAAAAAAAAAAAAAAATGTTATAGCTATTCTTGCATAGTTTTCTCCTCTGTTAACTTTAGAAGAATCGGCTTGTTCAGTTCTATAAACAACTAGCCTCTGTTGATATTATGATTGGGATAATATTGAACTTATAATAAAGGGGCTAGGATTCAATCCAAAGACCTACTCCTTGGTCAGAGATTTTAAATAAAATGAGAGATGCTATCTGAAGAGCTAAAGTTGTGTTCCACTGGTGAGTATTGTTTAGAAAGAGCTTGGGCTTAGCATTTTACTCAACCTGGGCATATCTAAGGACCTAACTCTGTGCCTTGGGGATCTATATTTTCCTATCCTTTCCTTCTGTTCCCTTAGTCAGTTTGGCTAAAGTGACTTTGGGCTCACAGTTTGTACAACCACTATAAACTTTTTTTTTGAGACAGAGCCTCAAGCTGTCACCCTGGATAGAGTGCTGTGGCATCACAGCTCACAGCAACCTCCAATTCCTGGGCTCAAGCGAGTCTCCTGCCTCCGCCTCCCAAGTAGCTGGGACTACAGGCACCCGCCA